>CAUYPO010105454.1:0-11174 GCA_963574435.1 Cheirogaleus major
ATATAGAAAAAATTAGCCGGGCATGGTGGCGCATGCCTGTAGTCCCAGCTACTCGGGAGGCTGAGGCAGGAGGATTGCTTGAGCACAGGAGTTTGAGGTTGCTGTGAGCTAGGCTGACGCCACGGCACTCTAGCCGGGGCAACAGAGTGAGACTCTGTCTCAAAAAAAAAAAAAATATTCAGCCAGTCATCTCCAGCAGCTCTGGCTCAGCTACAGCCCTTTGGAGGAGAGGACACTGGAGCGTCCAGAGGGCCCAAGGTCATTGCCCCTATCCCTGCATCTGGTCCAGTCCCTGGCCACATCCAGGGTCTCTGTTGTTACAGACACTTGGGGAATTCTCACAGCCTTCCCCAGTCACCCTATGTCAGGAAATTTTGTTATCTAGTTGTAATATATAAAAGTAATTTTCCCAGACAGTGAGACTATAATTGAGGAGCCCTGGGGAATGTTCTTCTCCCTGGAGAACACCTAGATATCATAACCTCAATCAATGGGGCTGGTTCTCCAGGCAAGCTTGTTCACTCAGTGAGCCAAAGCAACAGAGTGAGACTCTGTCTCAAAAAAAAAAAAAAAAAAATACAGCAAAGTGCCTGGCATATAGCTGGCACCCAAGCATCTCCTCCTACAGGAAGCCTTCCCTGACCTCTCCAGGCCTCATCATGTGCTTTCTTCATTTCTACGTACCAGCCTCAGCACATGCGTGATTCAAAGCTGTGTCAACAACAGTGCAAATCTGGCCAGGCGCGGTGGCTCACGCCTGTAATCCCAGCACTCTGGGAGGCCGAGGCGGGAGGATCGCTCAAGGTCAGGAGTTCGAAACCAGCCTGAGCAAGAATGAGACCCCGTCTCTACTAAAAATAGAAAGAAATTAATTGGCCAATGTATAGAAAAAATTAGCTGGGCATGGTGGCGCATGCCTGTAGTCCCAGCTACCCGGGAGGCTGAGGCAGGAGGATTGCTTAAGCCCAAAAGTTTGAGGTTGCAGTGAGCTAGGCTGATGCCACGGCTCTCACTGTAGCCTGGGCAACAGAGTGAGACTCTGTCTTGGAAAAAAAAACCACAAAACAACAGTGCAAATCTGACAGTCTCAGAGCTTTGTGGGTGTTCACTGAATAGTCAAACTGCAAATATGGAATCTGCAAAGCCAAGAGTCTACTATATTGTGATATTTTTATCTTTCTTGTCCCCACCCCCTCATAGGCCCTCAGGCCCTAGTCTCTGCCCCCTCCTAGGCTTTCAGGGCTCAAGGGCAAAGCCTTGGTCTCCCCAGCTTTAAGAAGTGCTCAATAAATCTTTGATTGGTGAGTAACTAATAAGTAAATTAGTGCATGCATGAATTATTGAATAAATGCATAAATGAATGAATGCATAACCTAGCGAATGTATGAATAAATGAACGAGTCAATTAGTGCATAAGTGGGAGAAATAGCTGGATGATGAATGGAGAAATGAGCAGAGGACTAAAGCAGCGGCAGTGAAGGAATGAATGAAGCAATGCTGCCTTCCTTTCTTCCAAAGGGCTATGTGATGATGACAACCCAAGTGGTCCAGTTCCAGAGCCCCGGGAAGAGTCACAGCTGGGGCCGCCTGATGGAAAGCCCTAAGGGACAGCCGAGCCGCTGGAGCCCTCCAAATTACTCATTCTGGAGACTTCTCCTCCCTTCCTTCCAGCCACCATGCACCCTCCTCCAGGGAGCTGCAGGTGCTGAGGGACAGTGAGGCAGGGCAGACCTCCAGGGGATAGGTAGCTAAGTCCACGGCTGTCCTGTCTTCTCCAATACCCCCACCACAGGCTGTGAGGACCCACCGCCTCCCCCGACACCATGTCCCCGAGCAGGTGTCTCTCCTGTCTTGTCAGCAACAGAGTGGCTGTCAGGAGTTTGCATTATTTATCTGCTCAGTAACATTTGCTGGGATTTAGTGTTTAATAACTGTCACTCCAATGTATCTTCTCTTAATCCCTTCAGATCTGCTGCTGTAGCAATTTTAAATATTTATCAACACTGCTCGTGTGTTCGCTGGTTGGGTTGCAATTTTCTTGTAATTAAAGATTTACAAGACGGTGCTCAAGACTTACGAAGGATTGGTAGAGATCAAAGGGAGAGGCGAGGAGAGATCTGGTGTTGGAATCTGTTGCTTGGAATCCAAAGCTGCGGTTTGATCTCCTGGGAGAGGTGGAAGCTCATTCACTGGTTCCCATAGCCCTCTCCTTTTCCTCTCTTTCACGCAGCGGAGTGCTCAGAGTAAGTGGGCGTCATGGTAAGACACAGGCCACAGCAGCACACACATGTAACCCCAGCTACTTGGGAGGCTGATGTGGGAGGATCTCTTGAGCCCAGGAGTTCTAGGCCAGCCTGGGCAACATAGTGAGACCCCATCTTAAAATTTAAAAAATAGGAAAAAAAAAAAAAAAAGAAAAGAAAAGAAAAGAAAAAGATCCAGGCCGTGGTGTGGTCCTGCCTTTCTCAGGAGTCCACGCTATGTGCCAGGCTTGGGCAAGGTGCTAGGGACAGTCAGGAGCAGGACAGAAATGGTCCCTGCTGACATGGAGCTTACGTCCTAGTGGCAGAGACAGACAATAAACATGTAGTCAAATAAATTTTAAAAAATCATTTTAGATTTTGAAAAATGCTACCAAGGGAATAAACAGATAATGACTGAGGAGGACGGTAGTATCAAGGTTCTTTATTGCAAGCAATAGAAACTGGCTCTGGAAAACTTAAGCAAAACGAAATTTCAGGAAGGACAAGGGAGTTCATAGAATCAAAGGAAAGAAGAAAAGAGAAAAAGAACAAAAGGAGGCACAGGAACCAGGGTTAATGTGGGTCTCTTTATGGCAGGCACTAACGGTCTCCTCATGGGGTAGCCATGGGGACAGATGTCTCCTGAGAGTGTCCTGTGCTTTCCACGCTCTGCCCAGGAGTCGCAGTCCAGGGACAGTCCAGGGCCCTCGCTCTGTGGCCAGGGGAGACCAGCATGGAGACCAGGGAAGCTTGATTGACAGTTTCACCAGGGCCGTTTCCTTCAGGAGAGGGGTGGTTACCCCAAGCCAGCTCTGGTGATGGTACCGGAAGGGGGGCTATAGGCAATGCGCATGCGGAAACACCAGGAGCAGGTTGTGCCACACCTTTCTAGGAGACCTGAGCTGAAAGCAAAATGGCGAGGGGAGCCAGACACGGGAGGCGGGAACACCAAGCGCGAAAGCCCTGTGGCGGGAAGGAGCTCAGTGGGTTGTCAGGGCTTGGGGCCCGGCTGGGTGCTGCCTTCCCTCTTGGATTGGGCTTGGGAAAGAGGCCCATCTCTAGTCCTCAGAGCCTCCCCGGGCCATGTGGCGGGGTCAGAATTTTGTTTATTGCAAATGAAATAGAATAGACTAGAAGGCCCAGCTCCAAAGGGCAATCTCCTAGCCACCGTGACAGGGAACCCGTCAGGGGGGAATTCTAGTCAAGTCAAGTCGTGTTTCTGGAGGCCTAAGGTGGAGCAGCTGTTAGGTTCTGGGTTCTGCAGACCAAGGACGGATAAGATACGTGTGTATATTATGGTCCTCAGAGCCCTTGCAGTCTCCTGGGGGAGAAATAAACAGATCATCACGACAGGGCAGTGAGAGAAGTCGAATAATTGATTTGAAACCTTCTTTTCTGAAACAAGTGTTTAGTGCTATGAATTTCCCCCTACATACTACTTTAGTGGCACCCCACAGATTTTGATATGTTGTGTTTTTATTTTCATTCAATTCAGGATATTTCCTAATTTTCCTTTTCTTTGGCCGATGGATTGTATAGAAGTGTGTTATTTAGTTCCCAAATATTTAGGAATTTTCTATTAATAGTTACCTTCCTGTTATTAACTTCTAATTTATTTCCATTGTGGTCAGAGAAATACTTAGTAAGACTTAAATCCTTTTAATTTTATTAACTGTTATTGTATGGCTCTGAAGATGATCTCTCTTGATAAAAGTTTCATGAATACTTGAAAAGAATGCGCATTCACGTTGTAGGTGTGTCGATTAGGTCAAGATGGTTGATAGTATTGTTCAAATCTTCTATGTCCTTGCTAATTTTCTGGTTACTTGTTCTATCAATTATTGAGAGAAGAATGTTAAAATTTCGGGCTATAATTGTGGATTTGTCCATTTCTCCTTGCAATTCTATCAGTTTTTGCTTCATGTATTTTGAAGCTCTGTCATGATGAGGTACATCATGTTGAGAATAGTTATACAATAAAAAACTATCTCCCCAAATGTTAACTGAGAACGTTGAGAAACCATGGTTTAGGGCAAATTGTACTACTCCATAGTACTTACGAAGACCTTTTACTTGCTCTGTCCACTGTGGATCAGGGGCTTTTCCAGTCTGGAAAGGGACTATTCCCAGCTGTGTGAGGGTGGAGCTTTGTTTCCTTTCATCCTTCCAGACGGTTCTTTCCCGGCCTCGCATAGATCCCTCACGCGCCACTCAGCTTTAGCTCTCCCGAGTGGTCCCTGCGCACAGTGCTCGTAGTGGTCCCTGCGCACAGTGCTCTCCTGCCTGTGGCTTCCAGCTGCCTGTGCTCCCAGCACTGTCTTCTGCACTCAGGGAATCCGTCGGGCCCCACTAGGCCAGGGCCTGGCAAGTCCCTTGTGCCCGCAAGCCCGGGCACTCATCGAATGACCTTGTTTACTCCCCGTCTCTCAGGGGCTGCCGTCTTTCACCGTCTGCTGCGCCACGTGTTAGGAATGGTTGTTCGCCACATGTTGTCTGTTTTCCAGTTGTTCTGGGTGGGAGGGTGGGTCCTGGCCCAGTTACTCCATCTTGGCCGAAAGCCGGTCTCCTTGGATCTGGGGGACCGATTTTGAGATACTGGGTGGAACCTGCGTTCAATTTAAGAGGGGAGTCCCAGTGCAGGTCATAAGGCTTTGGGAGCAAGGACATGCTCTCTTTGGCAGAGCACTGTTCTCCTTTTGAGAAATAGTTGTGGCTTTTTGCTGGCCCTGATGGACTAAACCTCTGACCACTGGATGACACGACCCAGGCTACCCATCATGACCGACCGAACCATATATATCTGGGCATACTCAGCCTCACCCCGTAATCGAGTACAAGTGACAACGAATGGGACTGGGCCGAGCAGATCCCGGTAGCTCGTGTAACTCGTCTGAGCACGTCGCTCAGGCTCTGAGCGTGCCCTGCCTCCTGCCACCCTGCCGCCTCTTCCCACCTGCACCCTGGCAGGCCATGGGCGGGGCTGGCTGTGGAGGGGAACAACCGAGACTGCTTTGCGGTCTTCGTGACGTGCTGGCCCCACTCACGGTAACTGCGCTCAGCAGCGCCCCCGAAAGTCGTGAACAGAAGTCCTCCAGTGGCCAGTACTTGGAGCAGCACAGCTTGTTGGCCGCTCTGCCTGGCAGGAGAGGGAGCCCGGGGTGAGGCCCTCGCTCATCGGTGGGCGTTGCTAACGGCTGGGGCAGGTGGCCGGACACCGGGAAGGGGTGAGATTCAAGGATTGGTGACAAGGAAGTTTAGGAAAAAAGATATTAGTATGTGGATGGGCCTCTTGGCATGGGCAGAGAATAAGAGAATATTTGTGTTTCGTGTGGATATTTACCAAGCGCCTGTTGCTAATCAGGTAGACAAGACGGTCCACTTTGAGGATGCTTATTAGGCTTTTTCTCTGGTGAGACAGGGTCTGCTCAGTGGGCTGCTGGACAGAGTGGCCCTGGTGGCTCAGCTGAGGGCTTGGCATACACCTAACCACGTGGACTCACCAGGACTATCGTGGTTGCTGCCATCAACCACGTGGTTGCTGCCATCAATGAGTATCCAACATTCCAAAGCAGAGACCAAGCCTGAGCCCCTGATTTGGTGCCATGCCCTGGGGGGACCAGCCAGCTGCTTACGCCAGCTTGGTTATTCCAGATCCCATCCATCCATGGAAAGGTTCTGATTTATCCTCCTGAAACATACACTCCTCGTGGAATGGAGATCTCTGCCAACCAGTCCCTTTCGTAATGATGGGGTCTGTGGACGTTTTTTTGTTTGCTTGTTTGTTCTTTTGCCCAAAGATACCTGGTGAGCTAGGCGGTGGCAGGCAGACCTTGCTGCCATGGTGTGTCATCAGGAAGGTCCAGAGACAGCCTGGGAAGTGGTACGTGAGCAAGAGCCAGCCACAGGGACGAAGAAACAGCCGAGCCCTGACACATCCATGCTTTGCGCAGGGCTCGGTGTTTGTCCTGCTGACGCGGGCACGGCAGCGTGGCAGCGTGTGCGTGCGTGGTGCATGCCAACAGCTCGTCTTTCCGATCAGCTGGGGAGGCCTGGAAGGCGGGACTAATTGCAGAGGTCTTGGGAGGAAGGGAGGAGAGCGTGAGGCAGTCTCTGACCCTGTTTATCTTCAGGGTCTAGCAGAGTTTCTCGCGCAGAGAAGTTTCACTTGTCAAATGAGAAAAAAGGAAAAGGAAATGGATGAAGGAATGTGTACATCCATTGAGTTGGAAGGGATCTCAGAGATTCTCTAGTCCCATCCCCAGCCATTGCGGGAGTCTCTGTTGGCGTCCCCAACGGGTGGCCACCTGGCTTCTGCTTATTATTTATAGTAACGGTTCCAGCTAAGCTTTGTCAAGCGCCTGTCATTGTGAGGTGCTCTACTTTATAGGCACTAATCCCATATAAGCCTCAGAACCCCAGGAGGTATTATTGTGCTTATGGGCCAATGAAGAAACCGAGTTTTAAGTAACTTCCTCGAAGTCACACAATCAGTAAATGACGGTGGCAGGAATTGAAGCCGGGTGTACCTGCCTCTGCAGCTTAAGCTCTTAAGCACCATGCTGTACCGTCTGAATATATATTGTGACAGAGCTCACACCACCTCACACGATACCCCGTGCTATTTTTAGCCAGCTTTGGCTGTTCGAGAATCATCTTATGTCAAGCTGAAACCGAACTCCCCGTATCTCACATGCAGTATTCTAAGTATCCTCCGTAAAACTTCTGAGAGCTATTCCCCTCCTACTTCCACCCGACTGTCCTGCAGCCGTCTGAGGGTGGCTGTCACAGGCCGCAAGCGTGGGAGGGTCCCACCTAGACCTCCCATGCCGGGGCCCTTGCTGAAGGAGCTCAAGTTTATCAACGTCCTTAGCATGCGGCTCTTAGGCTGAGCAAGGTGGGGTCAGACCGGTGCAGAGAGTTTCATGACCTCCTGTCTAGACACTGCACTGCTATGAATGGCATCTCACCGTGCATTAGCTGTTTTGGCAAGAGAAATTTTCCACTGCTCTGGCCTGCTTGGCTGTATGCGGGTGGAACTTTGCTCGGAGAAGGAAATAGTACGAGAGGGCAAGAACAGCCAGCTCCCCTGGGTCTGGCCTGGGTCGTGTGTGACTCTGGTCTACAGATCTAAGGACGAGGGCAGCGAGGGAGGTGGGAGAGGTTGCACACGGGCCGTGGGGTGATGCTTGGTAATCGTCCCTTCTAGAGTGGAGCCACGGTTTGTGTGTGTGTGTGTGTGTGTGTGTGTGTGTGTGTGTGTGTGTGTGTGTGCATGCTCAATAGAGCAGGGAAATGTCCTAGAATTAGGAGCAACAGCTGTTGGTGCCTGTCTCAGCCTCAGCTCTCTGGGTCCCTCTGTTCTCACTTTGGCTGTGACCGAGTTTCTTCTCACTGGAAGCCCATCTTCCAGACTGAACTGAGCTATGCACCTGAGGTGGTTCCCCCATTCCCTCAACCCCTAGCGCAGAGAGACAAATAAGAGGCTGCACCTACATGGAAACCCAGGAGGTGCAAAGGCCTCGGTGCTGTGAGGGCAGGTCCTGCGCAGCCTCTATGTGCTAGGCGTCACTGCTCTCCAATGACGCACTCCGTGCATGTACAGTAACGCCACGCTAATTGCCTCAGATCTCCTCTAACTAAGATTTAACACAGCTCCTGCTGGACAGAGAGGAATGAGGGCGAGAAAGGGTCTTGGATACTCTATCTGACCTCCTCAGGTCCTGAAATGGGGAAGGGTGCAGCAGCCAAAGTGTACGTAGGGGAAGGGTGTGGTCACTGGTCCGGTCACTGGCCCGCCGATGCCTGAAGCTGGCCACCAGGGCAGGGTGTCTTGCTGTCCCTCACCCGCCATCTCACGCTACCCTTCTGTCCTGAGTGTGTCAAGTCCCTTTTCTGAGGGACCCAGGGTGGCCATTGAGAGAGGGAGTCTGAGAAAGAAAGAGAGAGAGAGAGAGAGAGAGAGAGAGAGAGAAAGAAAGGGATGAAAGAAAGGAAGCAAGGGAAGGAGGGAGAAAGAAACAAAGAAAAAGGAAAGGAAAGGGAAGAAAGAAAAGAGAAAAGAAAGAAAGAAAGAAAAAGAAAGAAAAAGTCTGAAGTCAGCATCCTCAGAGACCTTCCCAGGTGTGCCCGTGCTGGGCCTGTCTACCTGGAGGCAGGGGGAGGAAGACCTTCCTGTGTGCTCTCTCATCACAGGTATTTGTGTGCCCAAAGTGTCATAGCTCTGCAGCCTGGTGTTTTGCCTCTAACTGGAGAAATGCTTGCTGCTTTATCAATAGCAAAGCAATTTTATGTGTGGGAGCAGGAAGAGGCCTGGATTCCAGTCCCAGCTGTGTGACCTTGGGTAAATCGCCTAACCTCTCTGAGCCTCTTGTTTCCCATCTGCCACCTGGGGAGACAAATGCTGCTCTGCCCACCTCACAGGAGTGTGGTATGGCCACTGGCCTGGTCACCTGCCCATCAGTGCCTGAGGTTGGCCACCAGTGCAGGGAGGGACCCCGGAGGCATCTGGGACTAGAGCAGGCACCGTGGGCTTCCATCCTGACATTGCCCCTGGCTAGCTGGGCAACAAAGGGCCACATTGCACGCCCTGCCACAGGAGAGGATGGTGCTAGAGGGTAGAAAGGGCTTGGGCTCTGGACTCAGGCAGACTCTGGTTTAAATCCTGAACTGTGTAAACATTCCGGACCTCAATTTCTTTGTCTACATAATTAGGTTAAAACCCTCCACTTCAGCACGGAGGATTTTGGGGGCAGTGAGACTACTCTGCATGGAACTTTATGATCATGTCATTGTACATTCGTCCAAACCCATAGACCATACAACACCAAGAGTTTATATGCGAACCCAGACATAAACTATGGACTTTGAGTGATAACGATGTGTCAATGTAGGTCATCGATTGTGACAAATGGACCTCTGCTCGGGGATGGGGGCAGGGCTGTATGGGAACTCTCTGTGCCATCTGCTCAGTTTTGCTGGGAGCCTGAAATTGCTCTAAAAAATGAAGGCTATTAAAAAACAAACAAGAACAAAACAAAATAAAGCAAAATGATGACATTATGAACTTAATGCTGAGCAATAATTCTCATTATTAAAAACTTAAATTTGTTTACTGCTTTAGATTAAATAAGCAGCTCCTCACCTCCTGGGATTGTTGGGAGGATTGAAGATAATGTGCACAAAACACCTGTCTCGTGACAAGAAAAGTGACAAGTAACAGCAGCAGGTAATAAATATCAGTAGCTCTAGTTGCAAAGAGACCTGCCTGCCCCTCCCGCCCTCTCAGGGATGGCCCGGGAGTGAAAAGGCAGAGAGGTACAGAAGTTCTCTCTCGGCTTCTGCATGCTGTTTTAGTTAGAACAATATGACAATGGTACTTACACAAAATTCCCTAATCCTTTGTGTTCCCAGAATGTACAAGCTCTGGTGCCCTGGGGCAAGTGCTGGCACTTCTAGATGGTTCCTTTCCTGCCCTCCTCTCCCCTGAATCATCGCTCTTCCCTTCTGAATGTTCCCAGTTCAGGGACTTGCTGTTTATCAGCCGCAGGAGAAGATTCAGGACACTACAGGGGAGATTTTTGTCTTACTAAGTCTCTACGCTCCACGGGGAACGGCCAATTAGAGCCCAGGCTGGACAGATACATCACCGTCGCACCTGGCTCCTGGGGCCCGTGGGCCAGGCTGGCTCCCAGGGAGACGTCCACAGATCACAGCCACCTGCGGGCAAGAGGAGGGGGACGGGGATGGGCAGTGGGAGGTGGGAGGGCCAGAGGGGAGGAACGTCGTCATTGGTCAGAGCTGGGAAGTCAGGGCGGGGCTTGAAGAAACCGCAAACTCTCCGTTACTCGGGGTCTGGGGCCGGGGAAGCCAGATCAGTGTAAATACACAGACAATCCAGAGCCTTGGAACAGCTTTCCAAGGAAGCCCAAAGGTTTGTGTTTCAGGTTTCATTTGCGTGGTTCCGCTTCTTCTTCTTCTTCTCTCTTCTCTCTTCTCTCTTCTCTCTTCTTCTTCTTCTTTCTTCTTCTTCTTCTTCTTTTCTTCTTCTTCTTCCTACCTTTGTTTTCCATAATTTTGGGAAGACAGTAAAAGCCAGAAGATGAGAAGGAAGTCGAAAGGTCTGGCCGGTTTTTAACTTGACATGGTTGCATGCTGGAGCACTTTGCGGTCGTGTGGCTGGGAGGGACGGTGGCGGTCTGATAGCCACCCGGTCTCACCAGCAGTCCTTCGTGTATTCACTCACACATTCACTCACTCCTCAAAAAGCTTTTAATAAAATCTGTACTGAGCCAGGCAGTGTTCGAGGTGCTAGGGAAAACAGCGGACAAGACTCTGCTTTCTTTACGGAACCGAGTATTTTAGGAATTAAGTGAAGCCAACAGGGAACACACCCCGGATGAGTCCTGAGATCAGCCCCAGGGCATTACTGAGAAAAGGTCCTGCCCCCAGAATTGGAAGAGGTCATGGAAGGCTTCCTGGTGGAAGTGACACCTAGGCTGAGACTCAAAGGATGAGTAGAACTAGCTAGATGAAGAGGAGGGGGGCTGGGCGCGGTGGCTCACGCCTGTAATCCTAGCACTCTGGGAGGCCGAGGCGGGCGGATTGCTTGAGCTCAGGAGTTCGAGACCAGCCTGAGCAAGAGCGAGACCCCGTCTCTACTGTAAATAGAAAGAAATTAGCCAAACAACTAAATAGAAAAAATTAGCTGGGCACAGTGGTGTGTGCCTGTAGTCCCAGCTACTTGGGAGGCTGAGGCAGGAGGATCGCTTGAGCCCAGGAGTTTGAGGTTGCCGTGAGCTAGGCTGACGCCACGGCACTCTAGCCCTGGGGACAGAGTGAGACTCTGTCTCAAAAAAAAAAGAAAAGATGAAAACTGTATGATATTAATCATATGAAGTGTCTAAAACAGCCACATTCATAGAGACGGGAAGC
>CAUYPO010105457.1:0-20484 GCA_963574435.1 Cheirogaleus major
CAAACAAAGCACTGTGTACTTTATCCTTAATTTGTGTGGTAGATCCATTTGTGGAAAGTCAACGCGTACCATGGTCGCATAAAAACATCGTGCTTAGCAGTAAACTCAGGGTAGGCTCTTCATTTTCACTGAAACATCCAAAAGGAATCTGGGACACAGCATGGTTTTCTAGGGTATAGAAAGGTGTATTCTATATTTTGAAGAACTCTAGATGTTGTAGGATGACTAGATCCCAGTTCTTGTTTTCTAAATGCCCAGTATATTTCCAAACTTCCCCTCAGAGGTGGTATGGCCTCCAATGGGAACCACTGTTATCACACAATGCTCTCAGCAGCACCGGAACAACAGTGTCTCAACTGAAAGAAAAGGGAACTGAGGCTCAGAATGAAAACATGATGCCCTGTCACAGTTACCCGGTTACTACATGAGAGAGCTGGGATGGAAATTCGGGTCTGTGTGTGTCAGGGCCCAGCCCTTCCCACGAGGCCATGCTGGTGCCAATCTCGCTTGACTGAGTGAATAGATGAATCAAAAAGTAGTAACTGAATGAACGACTCATATTTGAACTCACGCGTCTTCTGCAGCCCCAACCTCCCCTTGCAGGGAAGGAAACTGAGGCCTGCACAGGCTATTTGACTTTGCACTATGGGAGGTCTTGTCCACACCGTGGCGATTTCACATTCCGTGAACCCAGCATGTTCTCCCACGTGGACGTGAAGCCACTGGAGGCAAGATCATGGCTGTTTTCCCTGAGTGGGTTTTTAGTGCTTCCTTGTGTTTTGTGAACTGATAACAAATCACAGTCGTGTTGCAGAATTGGGCTTTTTCTTGGCTGTGAGGTTTGGAAAATTAAACAGGTTGAATTAATTTCGCTACCGTGTTTCCCCAAAAATAAGACAGGGTATTATATTTATTTTTCTTCAAGAAGACACCCTAGGGCTTATTTTTCAGGGGATGTATTATTTTTTTTAAGTACGGTACAACAGTCTACATTTATTCAAATAAAGTTAAGTCGTCTTCTTCTGGAACATCATCATAACTCTCCAAACCCCGAATTCCATCCTGAATTTCTTGCGACTCTATTTCCTTTAGAACCATTGGCCCCAATCTCTCATGTCGAGCAATTGAGCTCTCATGGGGCAGATGAGAAGGGCTGCTCATCTTCTTTACCTCTCCTAGAGGAAATGCATGGGTTGTGCAGATACGCTGCGTAGCCACGCCCATCACTAGGTATTATTTTCAGGGTAGGGCTTATATTGAGCAAATGCTTAGAAATCCTGCTAGGGCTTATTTTATGGGTAGGTCTTATTTTCGGGGAAACACAGTAAAATTTTTCAGAAAGAAATTACCTTCTTAGTCTTGTCCATTTTCAGGGGGAGGAATAAATTCTATTATGTCATATGAATATTCAATAATTTTATTTTGTTTACATGTAGTTACCATATCTTTGCCTATCCTAATACTCCTAAACTTTTTCTATCATTTAGTTTCAGGTAAATTTTTTTATAAATAAAATATAGTTAGAATTTGTATACATTTATTCTGAAAGTCTTGATCTCTAATAGTGGAGTTTAAGCTATTCATTTTTATTGTAAGTACGATATAGTTGGTATGTCTGTCACTTTTTTATAAAATTCTTTTGCTTTTGCTTTCTTTATTATGTGTATTGTCTTAGGTGGACTGTGCTTTCTTTATTTCAACATTTCCTAGTGTTTTGGAAAGTACTTATCCCATATTAATTTTTTCTACTAATTATCCCTAAGTTTTTCAGAACCATTTTCTAAAACACATTTATTTAATTGTCAAAGCGAAGAGTAAAATACCATAGTTTTAAATTTATGTTCTTCATTTCTCGACCCATATAAACATTTCTTTTATGGTAAACTGTGTATCATGAAATCAACTAACCAGGGAATGCAATGTGATTAGCTTTAAGGTAACTGTTGTTGATTATAATGCATTCAAGACAGGAAATTAGTTCAAAGAGAAGGAAAAATCTGTCAGGAGCAACACAACAGCTTTTTGAAATTTGTTTTTCATCGTATAGTACAGTGAGAATTTGTTCACTAACACTCAGTTGTGCAAAGAAAATACTGGTTCTCTATTTTTCTGTAACAGATCTAATTTGCATGAACTTCACCTGACAGGTTTCAGGGAATAACAAACATTTCATTAATGGTTTCTAGGTTTCTTCAGTAACACACTTGCCTTCAGGTAAATGCTCAGTCTTTTGAATATTCCCTTCCTCAGCAATCCACTCTCCAAGATGGCATCAGAGCCTTGGAGAAATGGAAACTTACTCAATCTCCTAGTGAAGGAGAAGGATGCCTCATACACTGGGGTTTCCCTTGTCCTGATTGGTTTCTGCCACAGGGTGGCAAGTCTGGCCTGGTTTCTGGGCTGGTGTTCTATGTTTTCTTCTTGCCTCTCTCATTCCTTACCTGAAGCAGTATATGCCCTCCCCTCTTCCTGGGCCTCAATGGCAGATAGAAATCAGGAAGAAAATGAGCTTATCAATAAAATTTATATATATATATATATAATATATATCCATAATCTTCTATTACATTTGGTTTTTATCATTATAATGGGTGGGCAAGATGGTAAGAATGTATAAGGAGCTTCCTAGTACTGGAAAAAAGGAAAAGAAAGGCCAAATCTAGAAAAGTAATTAAATTCTGAATGGGCTAAGTGCTTACTTAGGTTTTATAACTGAGCATTCAAATCTAAAATTATATTAATTATTAACTGTTAATATTATTCACATTTAGGTTTTATAACTTAACATTCATATATAAAAGTATGTTCATTAGCACTTTTTACAAAGCCTTACACAGAAAGCCTACCTACAAAGCCATGTAGATGTTTGATAAATGCTTTATAGGTGAACAAATGAATGAACGGAGTAAGTCCACTTCTTAAGAAACTGGAATTGCATTATCTATTTCTAAACTAGCAATTCAGAGGATTATACAATTGTTTTTAGTAGCAAACCTGGCATACCTTGCGGGACTCCAGAATCGAGGGAGAGCGGGAGAGGGCCATTTTGAATAATATACTGCTTTTGAACCCTCACTTCTTCCCTCTGGCCAACTCCTCTTCTCATGCCCACCCTAACCCCCCACTCCCGGCACCAACCAGATAAGTGTCAAGAAGAGGAGAAAAATGAAGAGAAGAATAGAGCAGACCAGAACTAGTCAGTTATATCTCTGACTGCCATAGAACCAAAAAAATTAGAACTCAAGAATGACTACAGCCACATTCTATTTTCTCAATGGTTGGATTTTCAGCAGCTATGACCATGTATAGAACCCATCCAAGACCCCAGGACAAAATGGGTTTGTAATTCTTTGAGGGCTGAGAGCATGTGTAATCAGTTTCAGTATTCAGTACTACACACAGTGCCTGGCTCATAGTAGAAACTCAAAAATGTTTGTTAACTTTTTTTGAGAATTAAAAATAAGCTCAGATGTAACAAATAGCTATCATAAAGCCCATGCGTGTTTTATGTAGCTGGAGAGATAAGACTAACCTCAGGCTTTTGGATTTGGAATCATGTAAAAAATTAGACTTACTGGCTTAAAAACTTGGCTATTTATTAAGTCATTATAGAGATTTTTCTGAGAATAACTTTCAGAAAAGGAAACACTTGACCACTAATGAATGGCAAAATAGTCTATGTTGGGATCCTGTTTCTGTGTTTAAATAGCACTTGCCCATGTTCCAAAAGATGAAAGGATTAGTAGAGGATCATGTCATTAAGGTTGTTATCAATAATGACCAAGATTCTGGTATAGGAATGAGGGCCTGAGAGTCCCTGACCCTGAGGACAAGGCAAACACTGAGTATGAGACTGAATCACATATTCTGGGAGGGAGTTCAATCTGGAGGGCACAGTGTGACTTCCAAGGGCGTGGTACTCTGAGATCGTGGGCTGGCAGGACCAGAACAGAGTCTAAATTGCATGGGAGTCCTTCTCATCTTCCTCCCACTTGTGGGCAAAATCACAGCCTTTCTATAAGGGACTCTTTTTTCCCTGCACATTGATGCATCTGGGACTCTCTACATTTGCCTCAGATTTGCCTTTTATTAAGTACAATCTAGAGACTGTTGGAGCTCAGTTGCTGACTTTTTTCTTTTTGTTTGATTACTGTCTTAGTCAGCTCTGGCTCCTATAACAAAATACCCTAGACTGAGTGCCTTATATAACAGACACTTGTTTCCCACAGTTCTGGAGGCTGAGAAGTCCAAGATCAAGTTGCCAGCATATTTGGTTCTTGGGGAGGGCCCCCTTCCTGGCCTGCAGACAGCCACCATCTTGCTGTGTGCTCATATGACCTCTTCTTTGTGCACACACACGTGGAGAGAGAACTCCTGTATCTCTTCCCCTTCTTATGAGGGCGCTAATCTCGTCATGAGGGGCCCCGCCTTCATGACCTCATCTAAACCCAGTTGCTTCCCAAATGCCCCACCTCCAAATATTATTACATTGGGAGTCAGGCCTTCAACATATGCATTTTGTGGGGATACAAACATTCAGTCCATAGCAGTTCCCCCATACACTTATTTTCCACAAACTGTTCTAAACCCAGGATACTGTTTTAGGTTCCTGTTCAACCATCCCTACAAGCATGGACAAACTCTGCCCAATTCCATGGGTCTAATTCTGGACCATTATTCCAGCAGGGCAGTGTGGACAAATTTAGCAGGTAAAATAACTTATGTTTTGTCATTGAACAGATCAGGATGAGGTTACAGGTCAAACACTTAAAAGCAGGACCTGAGTTTCCTCCTCTGCAAAAAAGGACTGGTAGTAGAAATAGTTAGCTGTGTAAGTGCTAGGTAAGACACTGTGCCAACCATCTTTCATAAATATCTCATTTAATCTTCATACAAATTCTGAAGTAAGTACTGTTGTTATACTCATTTTGTTAATGAGGAAATTGAGGCTAAGTGACTTGCTGAAGGTTATACAATTTTTGAGTCAAGGATCCCGGATTCCAATTTAGCTCTGATTCTCAAAGCTAGACCACACAACAGTTGTAAACTTTGTATAAGAAGGAGTATGTGAAGTGTTTATTAATAGCCATTATTGTCATTTTTATCATTGTTGAAGATGAGCCTCCTACTTCCAGTTCTTTCATTCATTTGTTTGTTCATTCTGTGTTTATTTTTATTTTTATTTTTTTTTTTTTGAGACAAAGTCTCACTCTGTTGCCCGGGCTAGAGCGCCATGGCGTCAGTCTAGCTCACAGCAACCTCAAACTCCTGGGCTCAAGCAATCTTTCTGCCTCAGCCTCCCGAGTAGCTGGGACTACAGCCATGCGCCACCATGCCCGACTAATTTTTTCTATATATTTTTAGTTGGCCAATAAATTTCTTTCTATTTTTTAGTAGAGACAGGGTCTCGCTCTTGCTCAGGCTGATCTCGAACTCCTGACCTTGAGCAATCCGCCCGCATCAGTGTGCGAGGATTACAGGCATGAGCCACCGTGCCCGGCCTCATTCCTTGTTTATAAGCCCCTGTTATGTGCTGAGCTAAGCACCTGGCACAGCTGTGAGGAGCATCCCTTTCTCTCTTTCACACCCTGTCCATGCTCTTCATACTCAACGCAGGCTCTGACAAACTCCTAGTTGACAGATTCAGTTCATGAGGCAGTCTGTCTCAGTGTGGGCTCCCCCTAAGGCAGAGCCTGACATAAGGACTTGGGTGTCACTGGGTGTGCCTCCTTGCTGAGGAGTGAGCCCTGGAAGGGGGAGCAACGGGTAGGGACAGTGAGACAGGAGAGGAGGAAAAGTCAGTGTAGGGATGCACTGTCCACGTTACTGCTTAGACAGCATTGCTGGATTCTGCTGGGACCGCTTGAGAAGTATACAGAATGCCTGTCAGCCAGTTTCCCTGAAGATGAGGCAAGGAGGCTGGAATATTTATCTAACCACTATATTCCATCCCCGGTTGGATAAGAGTTACCCCTAGGGGCATAAACTTCAGAGAGCACTTGCCTGTCTTACAAAGGCCTGGGGTAGAATGCAGGAATACTCCACAGTATCCATGAGGTGGGTCACCAGTGCAAGGTGCCACGTCTACAGCTGAAATCAGAGGTGGGTCGAGGGGTTTGATGCCAGCCCCAGAGCTGTCTGTCACAGATGCTTCCTGCCTCTCCCATGCCTGTCCCCATTTCCAATCTCTGTGTACTTCATATCCAACATATTCTGTTCAGCATTAAGAAAAGGTTAACTGACATTCCACTAACTTGGTTTACTTAGGTAGCTGCAGTGGGAATTATAAAATTATACCAGTGGTGATATAATTTTGATAATGTCTCTGGTTATGAGATCACTGGTGAAAACTCCCTGACCCACAGTGGTATTCTTAAAGAAAGACATTCCTCTTTCTGAAGCATTCCTCTTGCTGAAGCACAAACTAGCTAGAGTTGGTTCTACGATGCACAGCCAAGAACATTGACTGATATAACCTCCATGCCGCTGGGTAAGTGCCATTGCTCTTTATGACATGTGGTGTATTACAAGGATTTAAGACCAGGTAAATCCAAACGATAACAATAAACTTTAAGATCATCAGTGTAGGGTAAGATACCAATGCTGTGTGAGACATTCAAAATTTGATTTTTTTTTTTTTTTACTATGAACCTGAAAACTCAAAGGCAGCTTCATCAAAGTACATAGAAAGGATTTTAGATTTTTTTGGCACATGGTCAAGAAGAGCTTTTCCTATTAAATCATTTCTGCCCTTACAACTGTGGCTCCTTGTAGTTCGGATCAATTGTTCCTTTTGTCATTATGTGCCAACGATGTTATAGAAAAGGGAAAATGCAGTAAAAATAAATCACAGGAGCATGCCCGTCCTTCATGGACTACTTTTATTTTCTATTGGGTTCTGATTAACTTCCTACTAGTTCAGAGTTCCAGAGAGCAAGCAGAAGTGGATTTTATTAAATCTTTGATTATAGAATTTTATAGCTTGAAAACTAGAGTCCAATCTTCTCATTTTGAGATTTCACAACTAATTAGAGTCAGATCTAGGTGGGAAAAACCCTGGTGCACTCACTGTTCTCTCTCTGCAAACACATGTTCTGTTCTCAGAGAAGCAAGTGCCATCCTGTCCCTCACAGACCTTTACCACAGCAATTCTTTCTGCCCAGGGCTCCCACATCAGGAGTTTAACTGAAGAAACAGATGGACAAAGAGATGAAATTTAAAATGGCCTTTGGACTCGGGAGGGAGGGAAATGTATGTGCTGGGCTTCAGTTTGTGCCTGGAAGTGGACCCCATGTGGCAGGAAGTTTCTTCCCCTTACTGGATTTCCCCCTCAACTCCAGATTCAGACACATTTACTTCTCCTCGGTGTCCTTTTACTTTCTGCTTAATGAGACCGGTGGTTGCTGAGTGTTGATTGGCACTCGGTTATGTACAGCCTGTATTCATCTTCCTGAGAAAGGACATTGCACAAGAAAGGGTCGCCAACAGCAACGGTGGTGGCATTTCTGGGAGCAGCAGCAGCACTCGCCGGCAGCTCTGTTCCCCACCCAGTGGAAGGAAACTGCACGCTGACCAGCGGATGGAGGGAAGGAGGGAGGCGTGACTCCTAAAGTAATTACAACACCCCTGTGCACAGAGGCCTGAGTTCTTTTCTAGTCACCTATCAGACCTGCTCACATTTTACCCACATACAGTTGTCCTGATTTCCAGGATACCTGAGCCAAATCTGGACTGGAGGGAAGTCCCTCTGGAGTAACATCAAATCAGTTGCAAATGACTTACAACATCTCAATTGCCTTAATGGATTTCGCTGTCAGCTTCAGGCACCAGAACTGATCCTCTCCCCCGAGTCCCCCAGCTAAGAAATGCAAATCTCTGGCCTGCCTATAGCAAAGCCCGCAGCAGTGCCCTTGGAGGCTTAGCTAGGACCAGGTGACTTGGAATAGAGCTTGCTGAGCGCGTGGCCTGGCCAGGACCGTGCAACTGGCAAGCTAGCTGGAACAAGCTCTCCTGCCTCAGCCAGTGAGTGAATACTTATGTCAGGCCGGGAGTAAAGAAAATGAATTTCACTTACTTTGTATCCTGTGTACTGCCTGGGGAAAGAGTGGCAAGGGAAGCAGTTTTTTTGTGTTGGTAGCACTTTTGGTAACTCTGGCTAAGCTTGCTGCCCACACCCTCCCTCTTCCCACCCCAGCTCCCGCTCGCCTTCCCTCTTCAGAACAGGACTCTGTGTACTTGCCATGAATATGCATGTGGCAGGACATACCTCCTGGCTTCAGGTGGGCCTCCGTTTTAATAAGACTGGATGGGCCCTTCAAATTCAAACTTTAAAAACGGTTACATTGAGTTGTGATTTATAGAATAACTCCCTGAATTGAAAAGAAAAACAAACCACACACTTTTATAAAGGTATAATTGACATAAAATAAACTACACATACTTAAGTGTACAATTTGATAGGGTTTATTTTCCTTTTATTTTTAGTTGACATAATCTTACATATTTATGGGACACAGAGTGATATTCCAACGCATGTAAACAATGTGCAATGATCAAATCAGGGTAATTAGTATTCCATCGCCTCAAACATTTATCATTTCTTTATGTCGAGGACATTCGAAATCCTCTCTTCTAGCTATTTTGAAATATACAATACACTATTTTTAATTATAGTCACCTGCAATGCTATGAAACACTAGAACTTACTCCTCCTTTCTAGCTGTAATTTTGTATCTGTTAACCATCCTCTCCCTATCCTCCTCTCCCCCTCCCTTCCAAGCCTCTAATAACTATAATTCTATTCTCTACTTCTATGAACTCAACTTTTTTTTAGCTCCTACATAGGAGTGAGAACATGCGGAATTTGTCTTTCTGTGCCTGACTTACTTCACTTAACATGATGTCCTCCAGGCTCATCCATGTTGCCACAAATGACCGGATTTCATTCTTTTTATGGTTGAATACTATCCCATTGTGTATATGTACATAAACCACACTTTCTTTATCCACTCATTTTTTGAGGGACACTGAGGTTGATTCCATGTCTTAGCTATTGTGAATAGTACTGCAATAAACAAGGAGTGCAGATATCTCTTTGATACACTAATTTCATTTCCTTTGGATAAATACCCAATAGTGGGATTGCTGGATGATACGGTAGTTCTATTTTTAGTTTTTTGAGGAACCTCCATACTGTTTTTCATAATGGCTATACTAATTTACATTGCTACCAACAGCCTATAAGTTCTCTTTTCTCCACATCCTTGCCAGCATTTGTTATTTTTTGTCTTTTTGGTAATTGGCTATTCTAACTGGGTAAGATGATATCTCATTGTGGTTTGGATTTGCACTTATCTGATGATCAGTGATGTTGAGCATTTTATCATATACTCAGTCATTTGTATCTCTTCTTTTGACAATTGTTGATTGAGATCCTTTGTCCATTTTAAAATCAGATTATTTAGTTTTTTGCTATTGAGTTGAGTTCTTGTGTATTCTGGATATTAGTCCCTTGTCAGATGAATAGTTTACAAATATTTTCTCCCCTTCAACAGGTTGTCTCTTTACTCTGTTGGTTGTTTCCTTTGCTGTGCAGAAGTTTTAAGTTTAATATAGTCCAATTTGTCTATTTTTGTTTTTGTTGCCTGTGCTTTTGGAGTCTTACTCATAAATTCTTTGCCTAGACCAATGTCTTGAAGCATTTTCCCCATGTTTTCTGACTTGATAGGTTTTTGACTACATACATGCCAATTGGTTGTGATGAAATCATCACCCCCCGAAATTTTCTTCCTCCTGCTTTATTATCCATTCCTCTTCTCCATTCCTGCCCCCTGATCATCCCACCCCTCCATGCCCCCAGGGAACCACTGATATTCTTCCTTTTAGACTATTTTTCATTTTCTAGAAGTTTACATATATGAACTCAGATAGTATATACTCTTTTTTGGTCTGCCTTCTTTCACTCTGCATAATTATTTTGAGATTCATCTATGTCAAGTGAGGTTTATTTTTCAAAGAATTGGTCCATTTTATACAATTTATTGAATTCATTGGCATAAAGTTGCTCATAATATTTCCTTACTATTCTTTTAATATCTACAGAATTTGAGTTGCAGTCACCTCTTTCATTCCTAATATAGATAATATTTGTCTTATCAATTGTTTCCCCTGATCTTTCTGGCTGGAGAGTCATCAATTTTCTTGATCTTCTCAAATAAGCAGATTTTACTTCCATTGTTTATCTTTTTCTTTTTTTTAAATTTGATTTTTGCTCTGATATGTATTACTACTTCCTTTTGCTTTGCTTTACTTCCTTGGTTTAATTTGCTCTTCTTTTTTTAGTATCTTAAGGTGCAAATTGAAGTCATTGATTTGAGAACTTTCTTCCTTCTAATAGAGGGAATTACTGCTATACATTTATCTCTAAGTACTGCTTTAGCTGCATCCCACACATTTTAATATGTTACGTTTTCATTTTCTTTCATTTTAAAATACTTTCTAATTTCCCTTTACTTTCATTTTTGACCCACTGGTTATTTAGAGATTACATGCCAAATATTTAGGAGTTTTCCAAATATCTGTCTGCCACTTATCACTGATTTAATTCTACTGTGGTCAGAGAAATACAGTGTATTATATGAATCCTCTTGAATTTATATAGATTTGTTTAATTGCCCAGCATATGGTATATCTTGATAAATATTCTGTATGCACTTGAAAAGAATATGATTTCTGTTGCTGTTGTGTGGGATGTTCTATAAAAATCAATTAAGTCAAGTTAATGGATAGTGTTGTTCAAGATGTCTGTATCTTTATTGATTTCTTGTCTACTTTTTCTATCAGTTATTGAGAGATGGACATGGAAATTTGAAATTTTAATTATGAATTTAAAAAATTTCTCCTAGAAGTTCTATCAGTTTTTGTTTCATGTGTTTTTGAAAGCTCTGCTATTCCTTTACATACATTTTTGGAATTGTTATGTCTTCTTGAAGAATTGACTCTTTTATCATTATGTAATGATCTTTTCTATCCCTGACAGTATTCTTTACGCTAAAATCTACCTGTGTGATATTAAAATAGCCACGCTAGCTTTATTTTGATTAGTGTTAACCTGATATATTTTTTCTCATCTATATTAATGTCCTGTTGCTGCTATATCAAATTATCAAAAACTTAGTGGCTTAAAATAAGACAATTTATTATCTTACAGCTCTGGAGGTCAGAAGTCCAAAACCAGTCTCACTGGACTAAAGTCAAAATGTCATTAGGATTGGTTTCTTCTGGAGGATCCAGGGGAAAATGCGTTTCTTGGCTTTTCTAGCTTCTGGAGGCCTTAGCTCATGGCCTTTTCTTCCATGTTTAAAGCCAGCAGCACAGCCTCATCACAGGGAGACATGGGATGACTCACAGTGAGTAGCGGCCGTGGAATGGCCATGTTCAGTGGTTCATAAGGAAGTAAAGCATTGTGTAAAAAACAGGCAGTGTTACTGTATGATACTTATTAAGCCATCTGGGGATATTCAGCCTAGAGAAGCAAAGACTTGATAGGACAAGCTAGTTATATTGAACTAACTGAAGAACTTTGAAAGAAAGAGTAAAAGTATGTGGTGCGGATGACTAGCAAGACCTGTGGGTGCTGCACAGACAAGCAGATGTGACCCACGGTTAGTGGGAAAGGAAATTCTGCTAAGGACAAATCTCATGTGTATATCACCAACAGCTATTCTGTCTGGGGCAAGAAAGACAAAAATACATAGCTACAAAGGGCAGAATCCCCCAATCTTGGGCATAGGGCCAAGGAAGGTGTCTAGGGGTTGCTATTGGTGCCCTGACCACATCCTCTCTGGCCTTACTATTGTAGTGTCAGACTTCTCACACTCTAGGGCTTTCTTTCAGCAGATGAGAGTGTGTGAGGATTAGTTCCATCTCCCCAACCCAGCCGTCCTCAAACAGTGACTGATGAAAGTTGGTGTACAAATTCTTCAGCTCCCTTGCCCGTTGGGTTTGATAACATTTTGAGGCACTCGTTCCGAGTCCTTGTGTTCCCAAATGAGTTTATGCTCCAGTTACAGCAGAAATTGGCTTGATCAAACACTGTTTATCCATCCACTGCCTTCTCTTTCCCCTGTCTTTTTCTCTTCTATTCTAGTATTTCTTGGGACCTCCCCTCTACCCCGAATTCCTTGTATTTGATTCCTTATGTCAGGATCTGCAACCACACTAAGCAGGTAAAGCAGAGGGGACGTGGAGACACTGAAAATTTACATTTGATGTATGGTCCCATTAAAGTCAGAACATGGAAAAGAAAGTTGAAAATCCCCCCAGTGAGGCTCCAGAGCTAAGCTGTAATGGGGCTACTGGCAAGAAGAATGGTTTTTAAAATGTCCCTTAGGAAAGGGATACGAGACCTTGAAGGAGAAAAATGCCTCGAAAGTCACGGTGAAATGCTTGCTCAGGAACATAAAACAGATGCTTCAGACTCTCTATCAGTGAGGCTGGGAGTCCAGAGGGCTTTGACGACTCCGGCCTTGCGCTTTACTTGCTGGCAATGTTATTTAGACCCGCCAGAGCTCCTGGGGTTGCCATAGTATTTGTAAATAAACTTTGTGGTCAACAGACTCCAGGGTGGTACAACAATGCTAAGGGAAGTTTGGGGGAGGCAGGGTACTCTTGCTGGGAAGGAGTCTTGAAAAATGACATCTTCCAAAAGTCGCAGAACACAAAGCAAGGGAGCTGGCTGCCTTGCTGATTGAGATCAGCCACATTCACTCACTTAATTCTCTCCCTCCCTCTTACTTCCAGCATCCCTCTTCCCTGCTGGAGTTTCACTCCTCCTCCATAAAGAGGAAAAAAGAAGTTAAAATATTATGAGGAAATTTCCCTGGTGCCACAGATAGAGTAGTCAACGGGCAAAACCTCCTCTCGGGCCTCTGAAAGTTAAGGTCCAGGTCCACAACAGTGATTGCACACCTACAAAACGCTGAGCTATGTGTCAGAGACTGGGGCATATAAAGATGATTAAATACAGCTCCTGTCCTCAGGAGACCGCTCTCTGGTGGCGGAGGCTGCAGGGTGACGAACGCAACGGTAGTGGCATATCCTAGGCACAGGGCTCAACAGACGGGGAGTGGGCGACTTGCAGGTGGGGTGGCTCCTCTTTGAAGGGCAGGGGCTAATGATCATAGTATTTATGGAGCATTAATTATGTGCCAGACACCATTCTAAGCATAAGCCTGTATTAACTAGTGTAAAAACCCATGAGACAAACACTATTGTTATCCCAGATGAGGAGACTGAGCAGTTAAATAACTTGCCGAAGTTCACACAGCTGTGCCAGAGCACACAGTCTTAATGACTGCACGGTTCTGCAGGGAACCGTTTCCAGTAGGCTGTCCCGGGGCTAAGAGTACAGAAAATAGGTGTGGATCAGTAATCTTCAACATCAGTGATCTCTACTGGTAAAGTGTAGGCTAGAATCCCAGATATGAGACTAGAATACAGGATTTCCCAGGGAGAACCACCCATGGGCACTAGAGTCCCTGTAAATGAAATGACCACAAAGTTCTTGCTTCAAGTATCTGCTTCTAGAACTCCTTCTTTTCCTAAAGAAGGTGACTAGGGTTCAGGCAAGCAACCAGAGGTTTATGCATTAAAATCTAAACTAGACGGGATCCTCAGAGTTTAAAGAGCTGCATTTTTAGTCTGTTGGGCTTCCCAGAGCCACATCATTGTCTTGACCTTGGAAATGCCATGTATCTAATCCAGCATGAGCTTTCTGAGAACGGAGAGATTGGGTAGACCCTAGGCAAGAAGAGCCTTGATAAGAACAAACAGAAATGGTTGAGGAAAAAAATGGGCTTCCAGCATGTAGGTGGCGAGGAATGTGACTTGGCAAGCTTTGATTCCAGCAAGGAGTCCTGGGCCAGGGTGGGGAAGGGCTTCCTCCTCCAGGACCAAGGTGGAGCTAAAGGGGTGACCTCAGCCTTGGCCAGAGCCATGGAAGTCAGCTGTGCTGGCCAGAAGGACAGTAGCCTTGGGGGTCAGAGCCCCAGTGGGGGCCTGTGGCCTGGCAGAAGGGGAAAGTTTGGATGGGCCTTTGTACAGTGCCTGAGAGGGAAGCCAAGCTCCTGAGTAATGTGCCCCAGCGCTCAGCTGCTCTCACCGTGAAATTTCTGCATGCTGCGGCAATGTTCCTTTGGAATCTTTAGCTGACAGTGTGTCGGACTTAGAAAGGCCCGATCCAGAGAGGAGAGGAAGGCAGGAAATTGGCCCTCAAAATGCTCCTCAGAGAAGAAGCCCTTCTTCCCACCTTCCTGCTTTCCTTTCATAAAATTTTTAAAAAGTCAGTAAATGCACATAATTCAAAGGGTCACAGAGGTCTATGAGATTTGTTAGAAGAGAATCTGCAAATTGTATCACTCAACTGCCTCGGGAGGGGCTGTGGGGCTCTGCTAAAATATCAACTTGCCCCCAATCCTACTTATTTCAGCTACTCCTTTGGGCTTCCACTTTCAGAGGTACGTGTGGCTGCTAATTTCTAAGCCTTTTGAGGATTTCTTGGTTCTCAGCTTCCTGGCTTAGGAAATACATCCATGTATTTTCTGTCTTTCAAAATTTTGCTCTGTGTGTCTCCTCTGCTGGACTACCAGCCTTTTAGATTTGTGGCTTAAGAAAAATAAATCTCTTTACTAGCATTTTTAGTGGTGTTTTGGGAGGGGAAGAAAGTAGATGATTGTGTTTAATCTGCAGACTTTACCAGAAGTCGTCTCTTTCCATTTTTTATCTTTAGTTGGTGACCATGAGAAATTAATGCTAAGAATTCTGCAAGTGGGGTGTGGTTCTGTCGGGGACCTCTCTAGTCAGTCAGTGAGCCGGTCAGTCAGTCTGTCTAGGCTCCCTGTGCTCAGGGACTCAGCCTCTGTTTGTCACTTGGAGCAGGTCATGGTTTCTAAAGAGAGATTAAACAAATAAAGTTACCCTTTCATCTTTAAGGGACAAAAAGCGAGTCCCCAGACCCTCTTATACTTTGAAGGAATCTTTTCCATACTGTTTTCCTGAATCTATACGTTAAAATTCGTATAGTCAAAGGGACAAGCCACAGGATCTCCAGGGTGCAGACTAACAAGGGGGAAAAGTTATCCATTGTATAAATGCCTCTGGCTGAGGGCAGGAGCCAACAAGAACACCCTTCCCACATTGATGCACTGACCCTGTGTTATCACTTAGGGAGAAACAAAAGGTGGCAAGGAAGTAGCAGCTTTCACTCAACACATTGGAGAGGGCAGAAATTCCTGCTTGCATGCTAACAGGAGCTTAGGGGAAGGAATAAAAGGTCCCACCTTTCACATTTGTCATAACCAAGGTGCACTTGAGGGAGGACTTCATCACGTGCCAGGATCTCATCCTTAGTGATGAGTCTGCAGGCCCCCTGGGGGTGGGATCCAAGATGGTGGCAGGAGGCAGCAGAGAGGATGGCTATTGCAGGAAAGCTGGCCCGGCTTCCCTGATGTGTCGACTATTGGCTGGACCCTTGTACACATCCATAGCACCAGGGCGGGAGAGCACTTTCTTGGGGCAGGGCACATGCCAGTTGGGTCACAGCTTGCATGTGTGACCCAACAAGGGCGTGGGGTTTCTCTAGATGGCAGCTTTCCCTGCTGTGTCTCAGCACCTCATGCCACCTGCCCCACGTTACAGCTTTCACTGCCAAGACTCAGAATGACTCAGGGTTGCCCCTTCTCAGACAGTCAACTCCCCTCAATAGCCACCAGGAAGTTCAAGCGAGAGTGCCCAGTTCAGGCCTGGGAGGTGGGAGCTGCCTTATCTGGGATTGATCCTCCATTCCAGAGGCTTGGAGCAGCATGTCCCACAGAGCGGCAGACTTGGGGATCAACTGAGGGTGCTAGTGAAATGTGAAAATCCCAAGTCTCACCGCAGGGTTCTCAAATTAAAAGTTCTTGCGTTAGAGTGGATGTGCCTGGAAATCTTCATTTTTTAAAAATAAGGTTCTCAGGTAATTCTCATACACATTAAACATTTAAGAAACTTTAGGCAGTATTTCCCAACTTCCAGATGATGTATAATAATTTACCTACTTTCTAGGCCTTCTCCCCCAAGATCTGATTGGGAGCATCTGGAAAGGAGTCTGGGAATTTGTATTTTTAGCAGGTATCCTAGGTGATTCTCATCATCAGCAAAGTTAGAGAGACTCTGCCCTAGGTTAAGGGATAGTAAAGTATTGAGGGGCCAGCCCAGGCCTTGTCTACCTGGCTAACCTTTGGACTTACCTAAGAAGTTGAAAAAAGCATACACACCTAGCCCATCCCTGATGATTTCAATTCATATCCAGATAATTTTTTTTGAGATAGAGTCTCAATCTGTTGCCCAAGCTAGAGTGCTGTGGCATGATCATAGCTCGCTGAAATCTTGAACTTCTAGGCTCAAGCAATCCTCCCACCACAGCTTCTTGAGTAGCTAGGACTACAGGTATGCACTACTATACTGGCTAATTGTTAATTTTTTTTTAGAGATGGGATCTTGTTATGTTGCCCAGGCTTATCTTGAACTCCTAGCCTAAAGTGGTCCTCCTGCCTTGGCCTTCCAAAATGTTGGGATTGTAGGCATGAGCCACTGCACCCAGCATGTCCAAATAATTGTAGTTGTTACGCATGCATGCTGGCTAGAAGGATCACCTCTCCCTCCTTCAAGCCAACTTGATTCCCATGGATTAAAGAAGATAGTTTTGACCACTGAGTAGGAAGCATTTGAAAAGAGCACCTTTCCTCTTCTGGAGCAGGAATCCACTTGAGAAATTATGATGGCAGCTTCATGTCAATTTACAAATGACATGGCACTTTGCCTGCTTTATCTAACTTAATTATCCCAATGCAGGGTTGTGACTTGGATATTTTTATTCTGTCACCTTTTGAATGAGGAACCTGGAGCTCAGAGAGGCTAAGTAACCTGCCCAATGTCCCACCACCTGTGTGTGGGGATGTGCGGGAGCAGCTCTTTGTCCCTGGTCCCATTAAAGCAAGCAGATGTATGCAAGAGAATTAATAAGGATACATTTGCCCAAAGGATTGGGGTAGCATTGATGTGGGTCTCATTTATAGGTGAAAAGCCAGCTAGGGCTTGGAGGGAGAAGAAAAGGAAACAGTTATGACACTCACGTGCTTTCATTTATTTTGTTCCTGCTGCTGCTGGGAGCACAATGTGAGATGTTTCCTTTGAAGTTTCCCACCTACCTGTCTCCCAGGATGAGCATGGCCTAAGCCAGCCCACACTTGGCTGAGGCCAGAGCAAGGCCACACCCCACAGTCCGTGACTGAGACCAGGGAAGTCAGGACCATGCAGCATGTTTTCCTTTGTGCAAAGCCTGCTGGCCTTTTGGGGTCCAATCCTCGATGTCATTAGCACCAGCAAGTGCAGCCAAGTGGACCTACCCACTCACACTGTAACAACAGTGACATAATAACCATTTATATTTTGCAACTTCTCAGATACTCCAGGAAGTTGGCAAGCTTTAGGAGAGGTGGACTTCTTTTTCCTATGGCTCGTTATTCTTAGACAAGTGCTGTACTTACTGAACCAGGGATTCTAAGCAAGGTCCTTTGCTAACACCTCACTGACATACACCAAGGGGCAAGTAGACCCCTTTAATCCTAACCTAACAAAGACTTTGGGCTCTGCCTTGTACTTTTATTTACACAAGAACAGCCGCATCCATCCCAGCCAGGAAGGGCCCGGGGAGAAGCAATAGGTTCAGAGAGGAAAGAGCGGCACAGGCCTCAACACCCTGCACCAGGCCTGTGCCTGGAACTCGTGCCATTTGTTTGCTGCTGTCATGAAGAAAAAAACTAGAGTAAGGGGGAAGTGTGAGTTGGAGCCTCAGAGTGATCCAAGAGTGGCTGGCTCCCTGGAAGGTTGGATTGTATCGGCCTGCATTTCTTTGGCTGCCAGCTTATTTGCTGGCACTAGAATTGTCCTTACCACACACTGGGAAATAATCCCAAACACTTGGAGCAAGATGTGCAGCTGAGGTTTGGCAAGGTGCGGGGGTGGAAGGAACAGAAGGGTGCAGGGCAATAAGGCAGATTGGAGTCAGTAGGAGGAAATGCTCGGTTTCCAATCTTGTCCATCAGTGAGACTGCAGGCCCTCGGCTGGGCACAGGGAAGGGAAGAATGAAGGGGAAGGAAGAAAGAGAGAGTGGTGGGGGGAGTCCATGGTAAGGACACAAACCTTGAAGAGAAAGGGAGAGGTGGATGGGGCTCAGCTTTCATGCTTCTGGGTGGGTGCACACAGGTGTGAGTGCACACACACACACACACACACACACACATGCGCACACACATCTCTTTACCAGCTCCCAGCCTACAAATTAACCAAGAATTAATCTTTAGATTGTTCAGCTTAACCATCCTCTTTTAAAGTATAGTCTCTATTAAAATTCTTTTTGTCTTGATGAATCCCCTTTCTTAAACCACATTCATGTGTTTGTACCACATTAATAGATAATTTTACATTTACTTATTTTTTTCTCTTATAGCCACATTTATTTATTATTTCTGCATAATATGGGGGTACAAATGTTTAGGTTATATATGTTGCCCTCACCCCCTCCTCATAGCCACATTTTTTGACCTCTAATTGAACATAAATGTCTCAACTCCCCACCCTGAAGACCCATGCATGCTCCTCTACATATACTAGGTGTTTTATATAAATGCCTAATTGGCTATGTCCTCATAGGGAGGACAGATTTCATGGCTTTTCGGGGCAGTGTCAGAGTGACTGGACTTGGCAGTGGGCCCAGTGGCAGTTCTGACTGTGTAAGCCTTGCCTTGGGTTCTGGAATGTTCAGCCTGCATTATAATTGCCAAGGGTCCCAAGGGTCCCAAGGGTCTGCGTCTCTCGGCAGGAGCTTCTCTGGCCTGGCCTGCTGTAGTTTGGAACCCTGCAGTATGACTGCCCTTGGGATCCCTTTTCCAGGCCTGTGCTCAAAGTGACACTGTGTTCCCGTGCAGTGCTTTTGCTAATCTGACTCCCTTGGCTGAGACCCAACGAGGGCCTCTGTAACACTGTACTACAAGCCAAGGAAAGTCATGTTATAGCAAAGATCCTCTGAAACAAGAATACCCAACTGCAAGCTTTGAAGAGAATTTCAGAAAGTTCTGTGGATCTTCCAAGCTTGCCATCTGCTAAAACTTTTTTTTTCTACCAGCCTCACCCACATTGATTAATGAGATTCCTCATCTGCTCAGAACCACATTCCAATCTCCTCTTGATCTCTTAAGGGAGAGGGAACATACACCTGGTGGTAGTCATGCCTACTTGGAATTACACCCCAAAGAATTCCTAAAGAAACCTAACAAAAAGGTAAATAAAAGCAGAGAATTCATATAGACTCACCACTGAAGTGCTTTAAAATTTTGGACTCATCTATTGAACATACCCCAAGTGAAGGATGGGCCCCATTGTGGTACCTCTCTGTAGGGGACATGAAAAGATTTCAGAGTTTTTGGTTCTGGGAATTGATAAATCCCAATACTGATGGCAGAAAGCCAAGTATGCCTGCCCGGAATGTGGCCTGGAGCTGAGCCTGGCATGTGTTAATACAACCTTAGAAGATAGTGAGTCCAACAAGAATTTGGTCTTTGCCCCCAATCAGCCAGTGAGTCTCTGTGCCTTTGTCAGAGGACACATGCTGTGTGCCTGGCCACTAGGAACCCTGCTGTGTCGTAGTGGCTGCAGGTTTTCCCACCTGGAGTCTGTGGTTCCCAGAGCCACATCCCAAAAGCTGGAGCTTAATGAACAGGATTGGGATGGGAATACACAGGGACATTTAGAGTTAATAATAAGCCTCCTGGAGAGCTGGCGGCTCTTGTTTCTGGTGTGTGAATATTTAGTGTGCTACCACAGCTTTGATGTATCACAGTTCTTCCAGCCTTTGGGTGTACGTAAGAGTTTCCCAAGGGACTTGTCTAAAAGGGAGATTCCTTGATTTTACTCCCAGAGATTCTGGCTCAGCAGGGCTGAAGCACAACTGGGAATCTGATGCATAGTTTCTAAAGACTGTACTGTGAGAAACCCAACATTTGTCAATCCCAAGGGTGGAACATAGCTATCAGTACCTTTCAACACTCTCACCACCACCATTATCACCACCACCACCATTGTCACGACCACCACCATCACCATCACCACCACCATCACCATCATCACCACCACCATCACCACCATCACCACCACCACCATCACCATCACCACCACCATCACCACTACCACCACCATCACCACTACCACCACCATCACCACCATCACCACCACCAACACCATCCCCACCACCATACCCACTACCACCACCATCACCACCATCACCACCACCATCACCATCACCACCAGCAGCACCACAACCACCACCATCACCACCATCACCACAACCAACACCATCACCACCAGCAACACGACCAGCACCAGCAACA
>CAUYPO010105460.1:0-14939 GCA_963574435.1 Cheirogaleus major
GCCCTTGTCTGGAGAAGGGCCGGAGATCCTAACTGCCTACCTCACAGGGGCATGAGATCCTAACTACCTACCTCACAGGGGCGTGAGATCCTAACTACCTACCTCACAGGGGCGTGAGATCCTAACTGCCTACCTCACAGGGGCGTGAGATCCTAACTGCCTACCTCACAGGCGTGTGAGATCCTAACTGCCTACCTCACAGGCGTGGGAGATCCTAACTGCCTACCTCACAGGCGTGTGAGATCATAACTGCCTACCTCACAGGCGTGTGAGATCCTAACTGCCTACCTCACAGGCGTGTGAGGTCCTAACTGCCTACCTCACAGGCGTGTGGGATCCTAACTGCCTACCTCACAGGCGTGTGGGATCCTAACTGCCTACCTCACAGGCGTGTGAGATCCTAACTGCCTACCTCACAGGCGTGTGAGATCCTAACTGCCTACCTCACAGGCGTGTGGGATCCTAACTGCCTACCTCACAGGCGTGTGGGATCCTAACTGCCTACCTCACAGGGGCGTGAGATCCTAACTGCCTACCTCACAGGCGTGTGAGATCCTAACTGCCTACCTCACACTCCCACACATAATTACCCCGTCTCCCTGAGGCCTGAGCAAGCACTATAAGCACTAACCTACCTTCTGTCTCCACAGACTCTCACGTAAAGGGAATCATACAGTGTGTGGCCTTTGCATCTGACTTCTACTGAGAACAATGTTGTCAAGATTCATTCATTCATTCATTCTCTTTTATGGCCGAGTAATGTTACATTTTAAGGACAGACTACATTTTGTTTATCCATTCATAAGTGAGTGGCTGTTGAGGTTCAGGGTGGAGACATGAGAACCCCAGGAGTGGTACAGGACTTTGCCAAAGAGCAACCTGTGGACATGTCAGTTCACTGAGCAAAAGCTGCTGGAACGTGAGGGGGACATTCCACTGATCAGGGATGTCTGCAAACAGACCCCGCCTTGAAGCCTGAGGGCTGCAGCCTGGATGTCTGCGAAACAGGACTTGTAATCTGAAGGGGAGAGAATGATCAAAGGCTGTCCGCCCGGCAGATAAGAGCAGTTTGCTATTCTAAGCTTGAGGCAATGTTCCTGTCTCTCTCCTGACTTCAGGTCTCAGTAAATGAGGAAGTAGATAAAGTAGAAAGAAGTACGTGGTCTCTTTGTTCCGGTTTGGATTATACGCTTTACTGCTGACTCACGATTTTATCTTTAACTTGTGTATGCTTAGCTAGTCTATTGTTACCTCGGGAAACCTCAGAACTTAAACTCCTGATACATACATGTAAATTGGTGACTGGTAATAGTTGCTGAAAGAATAAATATTGATGCAGGCCGCCACTCGTGGCCTCCTGGCTCACGGGAATGCTGGAGGACCCCTGATTTCCCCCTCACTTTAATCTATACTTTGTCTCTGTCTCCTTTATTTCCAATCTCTTACAACATTCCTGCCTGGGACCTGATTTGTTGGGAGAATCGCGAACTCCCGGCAGGTGGCCATTTGGCGTGTCTACCTTTTGGCTGTTATGAATAATGCCGCTACGAGCATTCACATTCCAGTCCTTGTGTGGACGTATGTCTTCATGTCTCTTGGATAAACCCCCAGGAGTGAAACTGCAGGATGATACACTTATTCCACGTTCAGCTGTTTGAGGAGCTGCCAGCCTGTTTTCCACGGCGCCTGCGCCGTGGCGCGTCTCCCGCCCAGTGCACGAGCTGGGCTTTCGCCACATCCTCGGTAACACTGGTTCCCTTTTGATTATGACATTCCAGGGGTGTGAAGTGGTATCTTGGCATTTCTTCCTAGACCCAATAAATACAAGAATGATGCCGTTTCCAGACACTGGCCATTAGAAACAGGATCTGTAGTCATAATGTGTGCAGAAGCCAGGAGTTGGAAGGACAGATACAGGGGGAGCTACTACTCCATACATTGAACACCCAAGACCTGCTGTCCCCAGGGCTGAAGTCCAGAGCTCACTGGAGAGGGCGTGGCCATGGCCCAGTGCCCACAGAGGCATGTCTGCAATGAGCGCCGGCAGAACTTGCTGGAAACCTGTCCTCTGGGTGCCAGGGAAGGCGGGCACAGGGAGGCTGAAGGCACTCTGCCACGAGGCCTGCCAGGGAGGGCTCCAGGGGAACTGCTGGCCCTGGGCGCTGGCCGGCATCCTTGTCGGGCAGGACGCTGTCCAGGGAGCACTTTCTGCTTTGTCCCTCCTGGGCTGCTGGCGGAAGCAGCTGCCTGATTCTGCAGTCAGTAGAGGACGCGTTCCTGCCTACGTATAGAGTCCGCCCTTTATCATATCAGCTTTATTGCTCATTATAAAGTTTATCTTTTGTCCACTTTGCTGACTATTTTGGCTCATATGTTAGAACTCAAATGGGAAAAAGAGGTGCTGTTAATATTCATGGCAGCCTCTCATGCCCAGCACTTTGTAGAACCCAGTGGTGAAACTCCTGTGGCCTCTCTCATCAATACCTCCACTCCCCAGGCACCCCTGCCCTAGAGTCACCCCTAGGGTGTCTTCAGAAGCAGATACTCTCCTCCCCCAGCTCCTTCCAAACTCCCCCCGCATCTGATATCAATAATTTCACACGCTTCTGTGACCCAAGCCTTTGTGCTCTCCCTCTCAGGGGTCTTGGCTCTTAACTCTTGTTTCTAGCTAGGAAATAAAAGCTTTATTCAACGCTAATGAAACAGCGTTCATCGACAACCAGTTCCAGGAGGGGTTGCTCTGTGCACGGAGCCATCCCCTTATTGCCAAAATCAGAAGCTTGTCCCAAGTTGCATTCACCCCACAACAGGAAGTTGTCCTCTCAGAAAAACGCCATAATCTTGTCTGGTTTAGAGAAGACAGAACTTACCGTGCCGCACTCTTGCTTGACCTAGAAGAGAATAAGCCAAGTGAGCCCTTCTTTTTTGGGGGGCGGAGACAGGGTCTCACTGTGTCATCCAGGCTGGAGTGCAGTGGCCTCATCATAACTCACAGCAACCTCAAACTCCTGAGCACAAGTGATCCTCCTGCCTCAGCCTCCTGAGTACCTGGGACTACATGTGTGAGCCATGATGCCCAGCTGATTTTTCTATTGTTAGTAGGGATGGGATCTTACTCTTGCCCAGGCTGGTCTCAAACTCCTGGCCTCAAGTGATCCTCCCACCTCTGCTTTCCAAAGTGCTAGGATTATAGGTGTGAGCCACCACACCCAGCCTGAGTGACCCCTTCTGACCTGAAAGAACGTTTAACTTCTCCATGTTACTTGGGGAAAGTCAAGTTCATTCTGTTACTTTTGGTATCCAGGTCAGAAAAAGTCATGCTAGAAGTGTTCAGGATCCTTAAACAACAGTGTATTAATTACTGGGGATATAGGCTAAGCTACTATCACCAAAATGACAAAGGTCTCCACAGAATGAAAGTGTACATATTTGTCCTGCACCTAGAAGTCTGTGCAGGAAGTCCAGAGCTGGTGTAGGGGCTGCTGTATCATTTGGGGCCTGGGTTCCTTCCATCCTGCGGCTCTTCCACCCTCAGGTTCATCTCGTGGGCCATGATTTCTGCATCAGCTGCTGCTGAAGCAGCCAGTGGGAAGGAGGGACAGGGAAGATAATCCAGAATTCAAATTTTTTCCCATTTGCCTCTTGCTCTCTAGACAGCAGTCACATGGCCACCTCTACTGGAGGAGAGGATGGAAATGTGCCTAGCTAAAGACACTGCTTTAGGAGAGGGAGAGCAGATATTGGAGGACAGCAACCAGCTTTCCTTACACTGGAAGTCCTCTTTTAAGCTCCCCTATTACACCACAATTATACCGTGACATATGTCCCAAGAAAAAAAAATAGAGAAAAAAATTTTAAGAAACAAAAGGCATCCAAATTGGAAAGGAAGAAGTGAAATTGTCTCTGTTTGCAGATGACATGATCTTATATATAGAAAACTTCTTCACCAAGAAACTCTTTGAATAAACAAATTCAGTAAAATTACAAGATACAAAATCAACACACAAAAATCAGTTGCATTCCCATGCACTAAAAGCAAACTATCCAAAAAAGAAATTGGAAACATGATTCCATTTACAATAGCATTAAAAGAATAAAATACTTAGGAATTTAACCAAGGAGGTAAAAGATCTGTGTACAAAAACTATATGACATTGATGAAAGAAGTTGAAGAAGACTACCCAAAATGATCTATAGATTCAATGCAATCCCTATCAAAATTCCAATGGCGTTTTTCACAGAAAAGCTGGAGGCATCACACTACCTGACTTGAAAATATACGGCAAAGCTATAGTAATCAAAACAATGTGGTATTGGCAAAGAAACAGACATTTAAACCAATGAAACAGACTAGAGATCCCAGAAGTAAATCCACACATTTATGGTCAATTGATTTTCAACAAAGGTTCCAAGAACAAACAATGGGAAAAGACAATCTCTTCAACAAATGGTGTTGGGAAAACTGGATATTCACATGCAGAAGAATGAAACTGGACCCTTATCTCACACCATATACAAAAATCAACTAAAAATGGATTAAAGACTTAAATTTAAGATCTGAAACGGTAAAACTTCCAGAAGGAAACACAGGGAAAAATCTCCATGACATTGGTCTTGGCAATGATTTTTGGATATAAACTCAAAAGCACAGGCAACAAAAGGAAAAATTAACAAGTGGGACTTCATCAAACTAAAAATTTTCTGCTCGGCAAAAGGAAACAATCAACGAAATGTAACGACAACCTATGGAATGGAAGAAAATATTTGAAAACTCCATATCCTTCAATAAGGGGTTAACATCCAAAATATATACGGAACTCACACAGCTCAATAGCAAAAAAACCCCAAAGAACTCAATTTAAAAATAGGCAAAGGACCTGAATAGACATTTTTCCAAAGAAGATACACAAAAGGCCAACAAGAATGTGAAAAGGTACTCAAGATCTCTAATCATCAGACAAATGCAAATCAAAACCATGAGATACAGCCTCACACCTGTTATGATGGCAATGATCAAAAAGGCAAGAGGGAAGTGTTGGCGAGCACGTGGAGAAAAGGGAGCTCTTGCACACTGTTGGTGGGAATATAAATTAGTGTCGCCACTATGGAAAACTGTATGGAGGTACCTCAAAAAGCTACAAATAGAACTACCATATGAACCAGCCATCCCACTTCTAGGTATATATCCAGAGGAAATGAAATCTATATGTTGAAGAGATATCTGCACCTCGTGTTCATTGCAGCACTATTTCCAATAGCTAAGATATGGCAACACTCCAAATATCTGTTAATGAATGAATGGATAAAGAAAATGTAAGGCCGGACATGGTGGCTCACGCCTGTCATCCTAGCACTCTGGGAGGCCGAGGCGGGAGGATCGCTCAAGCTCAGGAGTTTGAAACCAGCCTGAGCAAGAGCGAGACCCCATCTCTACTAAAAATAGAAAGAAATTAATTGGCCAACTAAAAATATATAGAAAAAATTAGCCGGGCATGGTGGTGCATGCCTGTAATCCCAGCTACTCGGGAGGCTGAGGCAGGAGGATCGCTTGAGCCCAGGAGTTTGAGGTTGCTGTGATCTAGGCTGACGCCATGGCACTCTAGCCCGGGCAACAGAGTGAGACTCTGTCTCAAAAAAAAGAAAAGAAAATGTAGTATATACACACAATGGAATATTATTCAGCCACAAAAAAGAAGAAAATCCTATCATTTGAGACAACATAAATGCACGTGGAGGACTTCAGGTGAAATGAAGCTAGACACAGAAAGACAAATACTTTTAAATTTCACGTCTATGTGGGATCTGTTGTGAAACTCATATAAACAGAGAGTAGAATGGTGGTTGCCAGAGGCTGTTTGGGGGGTTTGGGGTTTGGGGTGGTGTTGGGGAGATGGGGGGATGTTGACCAAAGTGTGCAAACTTTCAGATATAAGACAAGTTCTTGGGATTTAACGTGCAGCATGGGTGGGGAAGGTGTGCCAATGAATTTGATTGTGATAATCATTATATGTATTCATATATTATCACCTTTACAGCTTGAACATACACAATCTTCATTTGACAATTAAGTCTATTTTTTAAAGAATACATAAACGACTCATGAATGCATTTTGTTACCTCTTTTTCAGAGAACGTTTTCGACATCTGCATCAGCCCTGAAGCTTTAGGAGATGAGATGGTGAGATGGCCTTCACAGCCGTCCTTTTCTGCACCATGTCACAGTCAAAATGCCATGGACCGTCTCGGGACTCCCCGTGCACCTGGACAGCCGGCTCCCTGTGGGCTGCAGTTCGGCACCACGAGGCCCCTGCATGCCTTGTGCAGGTGAGGGGCTGCCTTCGCGGCCGTGCCCTCAGGCCTGACCCCAGCTCCCCGCTGGAATCCCAGGTGCCACAGAAAAGCCCCCAGACACCTTGTCCCAGGGCTCTGACCCGTGCCCCGGTACCCCTCTGTTCTCCCTAGGACACTTGGGGCCATGTCCAAGGGCCTAAGTCCCAGCTGGAATGCTGGGGTGCACAGGACAAGGGACAAGCCTCAGTTTCCCTATCTGTAAGAAGAGGAAGCTGCACTAGAACAGAGATCTCTAGTCCTGGCTGCACTTAAAATCCCCTGAGAGCTTTCAGCAGACAGAGACTTGAGCGCCGCCCCGAGGAGGCCGGCCAGGAGGCGAGTCAGCATCCTCCAGGGAGGATTTGCTGGAACACGCCGCCCAGGGCTTTGCTCTGGAGACGCGGAGTCGTGGCCAGCAGTGTTTTGCAAGATCTGTAGGTGACTAGGAGGTTCACAGCCCGATATGGGTTGAACCGGGTCCCCCACCCCCTGCTACCAAAATTAATATGTTGACATCCTAACCTCAGAACCTCAGAATGTGACCTTATTTGGAGACAGGGTCATTGCCGATGTGATTACTTAAATAAGGACAGAGTCCTCCAGGAACAGGGCGGGCCCCTGATCCAACATGCCTGTGTCCTTACAAGAAGGGAGAATTTGGACGCAGACGCACACACCTGGGGAGGGCGCCAAGTGGAGACGAAGGCAGAGGTCAGGGAGCCACTGCCGCACACCTAGAAGGCTGAGGGTGCCAGCAGCCACCAGAGGCCGAGACAGACCTGGCCCACGTCCCTCCCTCACGGCCTCAGAAGGGACCAGCCCTGCCAACCCCTTGATCTCGGACTTCTAGTCTCCAGCGCTGTGAGTCTATAAGTCTCCGTTGTCTGAGCCACCCTGCTTGAGGTTCTTCCCTGCGGCAGCCCCAGGAAGCCAACACACGGCCCGGGACGTGCATCCCAGCAGCCCAGGGTGACATGCAGGGGTGCGTCCAGAGGTGAGGCTCTGCCCGCTGGCCACAGGCCTGCTCCCTCTCGGTGGTGACACCCCCACGCACCCAGTGAAGCGCCCAGGGAGTGGCAGCCTGAGCCAGGCCAGCCACTGGCCTTCAGTGCCATCAGATGACTTTCGGGCCACTACCTCACCCCTATCTGTATGCATTGATTCTTCCTCTGCTGGTCGAATTGAATGACTATTTCTGAAGCATCTTTGTTTTCCAGATGTGAATAGACCCACTATCTCAGCCTCATCTTCCTTCCGGGGGACAGGGTGGGTCAGGGCACAGGGACATATTTAATGTCACTGGCTCGGGCCCTCGATGGGACTTCCTCTGCCATAGTTTTTGGAAGTTGGGCAGTTGCTGGAGGCCTCAGCACGCCAGTCCAATGGATCCCAAACTTGGGAGAATGGTGAGTAAGCCCCTCGCTGTTCAGGCTCTGAGCGCGAGACTTCCGTTTGCCCAGAGAACGCATGTGCTCCGTCGGCCAGCCGGGCACCCAGCATGGCCCGGCAGACGCTGCCACTTGCAGACGCTCTCAGGGGCTCGCTGTCTCAGCCCTAGGGATGCGGTATTTGGAATTACTGTTCCAATAATGCTTTGGGGTGGTTGCATGTACCTAAAAATAATTAAGTCATGCCATTATTGTCAGGAAGGAAGTTTATATTCAAATTTTTCATGAACTTAGCCATCTTAAGGTAAAATTTTTTCAATTGTTTTTCTCTTTAAAAAACGAGCGTGCATCCTGAAAGATTTTGCCTACCTGGTGGTGACGACAAACGGTGTGCTGCTAGTTCTGGGCCCCGGTCTTCGGCCTGGCGGGCTGGCTTAGGACAGCGGCCGGGATGGACCCCCGGGCTCTCCTCCATGGGGTTGCTGCGGCCCTGAGCGCCCCGGTGGCCGGGACGCTTCCACCCCAGAAAGCAGGCAGGCGATTGCATTTGCCTGTGCTCTTTTGTTTTTGTCGGTCCCCAGACTACTTGTGAAAAGATAAGATTCATGGACTGTTTATTTCCATTACAAACACACACACACGCACACGCGCTCGTGCACACACGCACATGCACGCACGCACACACACACACACGCATGCACACACACACGCACGACCAAAAGAGAAATTTTCAGAATTCTGTGGAAGGTTGATACTTAGAAGACCCTTAAAAGAAGTGTTGAAACAAATACCTGCCAAATGCAAAGGTGGAAACATAGCAAAAGAGGAGGCGCCCACCTGACAGGAGGCGAGTTGTAGAAGTGTGATTTCACCCACCTGAAAAACCATGCGGTTTCCAGATTATTCTGCAGCATCGCCGCTCTGAGAGAAAGAGCTCACAGCCCACTGCCCACACACACCTTCTGTTGCTAACTTATCTCCATTGCCTTTTTCTACTGCAAAGAGAGAAAAGAAAAGAGTCAAGGTCTACTCATGGGATCTTGAACCCAAGACTGGCCAGTTTCCTTTAATATGTCACAGATTTAACGCCTGGCAGTAGCCAGAGTGGATCCCTGGTCCCAGCCGAGCAGGACCGGGTGAGGCGCAGCATGCCAGTCCTCGGGACGTGGAGGGGCCTGTGTGCGTGGCCCTCGCTGTCCAGGCGTGGGGGCATGCACGGCCAGCATCCATCAGCGTGGGCGCAGCGACACGCCTGCTGCATGCTCTGAGTGGCTGTGGGGCCCAGGGTGTATCCTGTAGGACCAGGCAGCTTCTCTGGGGGGAATGAACTAGGACATACGTCACCATACTTTGCCCACATTCATTTTTTCTTCCCATAAAAAGCAACATTCTTGGCTGGGCGCGGTGGCTCACGCCTATAATCCTAGCACTCTGGGAGGCCGAGGCGGGAGGATCACTTAAGCTCAGGAGTTCGAAACCAGTCTGAGCAAGAGCGAGACCCCGTCTCTACTAAAAATAGAAAGAAATTAATTCGTCAACTAAAGATACATAGAAAAAATTAGCCGGGCATGGTGGTGCATGCCTGTAGTCCCAGCAACTTGGGAGGCTGAGGCAGGAGGATCGCTTGAGCTCAGGAGTTTGAGGTTGCTGTGAGCGAGGCTGACGCCATGGCACTCTAGCCCCGGCAAGAGAGTGAGACTCTATCTCAAAAAAAAAAAAAAAAAAAAAGTAAAGCAACATTCTCATTAAAACCGTAGAGCAGAACGTCCAGTTGCTGATACAAAAGGCAAAGCATAGTCTAGAGGTAGGTGAGGAGAATTATGCCTGCCCAGCGGCAATTTGCCGCCTTTCCCACTAAACCCCGCACTCAGGGTTTTTGTTTCTTCAATCTTTAGTGTGAATAGTTTTGGGGTGGAAGCCTAGGAATCTGCGATTTTAAAGTGCACAATTCAGTGGTTTTTAGTGTATTTACAGGTATGCGCAACCACCCCACAGTCTGTGTCAGACCACGGTCATCACCTGCAGACACCCCACACCCTTCGCTGTAACTTTCCTGTCCCCCGTCCCGCCCCAGTCCCTGCGCACGGGCCGACCTGTGGTCTGCTCTGCGGCGCTCCCTGTGCTGGACTCCACGTGAATGTTGTCACAGTGTGTGGCCTTTTGTGTCTGGCCTCTTCGGCTTAACATGCTTTCGAGGTCCATTCGTGCCGTGGCGCGTGTCCGTACTTCACCCGTTTCCGTGGCCGGGTGGCGTTCCGCAGCGTGGCTGTAGCACGTTTTGTTTATTCATTTGTCTGTGGTTTCCGCCATTTGGCTGTTGTGGATGATGCTGCTGTTAACACTCCTGTCCCAGTCTGGGGGCAGACGCATGCTTTCATTTGTCTTGGGTCCGTGCGTCGGAGTGGAACTGCTGGGCAATGTGGGGACTTCGTGCTTACCTGTTGGAGGAACCGCCAGACGGGTTTCCGCAGCGATGACACCATTGTATGTTCGTGCCCACCGCCGTGTGCACGCGCTCCGATTTCTCCACCTCCTCACCAGCGTCTGCTAGCTGACTTTGAGATTCTAGCTGCCCTAGCGGGGGCGAAGTAGTTCCTCGTTGTGCTTAGACTTGCTTTTCCCTGATGGCTAACATTGTTGAGCATTTTTTCATGTGCGTATTGGCCAAGGAATCTACAATTTTAACAACAACCCTCCACCCTACTCCCGCTGAAGGAATTCTGATGGAGGGGTTCCACCTGTCACTCTTTGAGACTATTTTCAAGTTCAACTATAAAAAGTCCCTCTGGAGTTTTCTTGGCTTATTGAGGGTATGGCTCTTGCTCCAAGATTCTGAACTTGGGTAGATATCAGTCCTTATTTCATCTAGGGCTCAGCTTGTGCCTAACTAATCAATTCTTCTGTTGGTTTGCAACAAGATGGGATCTGGTTTCCTCTCCCAAGCAGGCTGTTAAAGCTAACAAGCGACAGATTACAGCCGGAAAGTGCATGACATTAGCTGGGAAAAAGGTCCAACAAGAAGGTGGATATTTTCCCCTCTCATAAAAGAGCCTTCCCCATCCAGCAGGGATTTGACTAAGGAGATCTACCACCATGTATTCCCGCCAACATTTAGTTCTTCATATTAATAGACTTCCAACGTTCTGCAGAGGGACGCAGGCTTTGCCCAGAGCCTGGCTGTCCAAGCAGGTCCAGGCTGATTTTCTCCCCTCTGAGCTGCAGTTGCACCATCTCCCAGCAGGTCTGAGGACGCAGTGCAGCCGGTGCTGCAAGAGAGCCATCCTGTGCATAACGTGTCTGACCCGTCCTTGGCCAGCCCTGCTTGCCTGCAGCTAGGAGCTTCTCCAGCCACAGAGTTTCTCCCACCGAGCCGAGCCTCAGTGCCGCAGGGGGAGACCAGCCCCGGGTGCCATCACCTGCTCCCGGTCAGCGGTGGGGTCAGCGGTGTGGCTGCAGGCGTGGTGGCCTTGGGCTCAAGTTGGCCCAGGGCACTGCCTGCTTACCAAGGCTCAGCCTGCTGCAGCCCTGCTCTCTAGTTTAATGGAAAGTTTCAAACATGCACAAACATAGACAGGTGGGTACAGCAAGTCCCCATGTGCCTCTCAGCCAGTTCCCACAATTCTCAACACGTGCCCAGCTGGTTTCGGCCAAGCCTGTCCCAGTCTCCCCACTCCCACACCCAGATAGCCCCACAGTGAATCCCAGATGTTTCATCGTTGCATCTGCTGGTCATTCAGTACGTATCACACTGTGTGTGTGTGTGTGTGTGTGTGTCAACAACACCACCAACACACTGGGAAACAGCAATAATTCCCTTATATCGACAAACATACAACCTGCAACTAGTGGTCAAGTTTCTCATTTTATCCCATGAAAATGTCTTTTTACCATTGTCTTTTTAAATGAGAATCCAAATAGCGTCTACACTTCACCTTTGTGTGGTATAGTTTTTAAATCATTTTTATTCTAGAATGTTATCCTCTCTCTTATTTTTTTCTTGTCCTTATTACAGAAGCCAGGTCATTTTCCTATAGAAAAATCCACACATATTTGATAGTAACTATTAGTGTTGTTAAGTTTCTGTTTCATTTGATGGTTTATGTTAAGTTTATGTTTATTTGATACAACCTTGAGTTTAAATTGTTCTGTCGCCCCAGATAAGCAAAGACTCTAAATAACTGTGAGTGGTTTGTCTTGTCTTCTATTTCTATTATAATCTGCATTTTTAAAACTTAGCAATGTTTTTATCATCATTAAAATACTCATTTTTTGAAACAATGCATCATATTTTAGTAAAGAATAAAAGCAGCTCATGGTACTGCTTTTTTATTCTATATCCTTGATTTTCTGCTCAGTTTAAATGCCTGAGCTTTGCCCTGATTTTCTGATCTGATCTGAATTCCTGGAGTGGGCGCCTCAGCCTGACCCCCCAATAAATGACGCCATGTGCAAGAGAGAATGGCAGCATTTGCCTTGGGGAACTTTGGTGAGGACTGGAGCAAGTCAGGAAAGTACAGCCGTGACTGTAAGTGAGTGAATAGCCCACTCATCCTCCATGCATGCTATTGAGCGGTTTCCTAACCCCTCTGGTGCCTCAGTTTACTCATCTGTGAAATGGAGCAACAATGGTATCTGCCTTACAGGATGTCAGACTGGTTTGGTGAAATCATTGCCTCTTAGGGCTCAGCACAGGCATCCTGTCCTTCATATATGTTATTAATACTCACGAAAATATAAATTTGACCTTTTTGCAAATAGACATGAACAAATGAACAAATCACATGATGCACGAAGTCACTAATTCACTCCGGCGTTGTCATCTGAGGAATGCTGTAAACACTCTGGATCGGGCTTCCCGTAAGGTGATGCTGATTATCTTGCACCGCGGCCGTTCGGCACAGTCTACAGGCAGGTCCAGCAGAGGCCCGGCCGTCGGCCTTCCCTGGGACGCACCTTTCTGTCGTTCACTCCAGAAACTTGCAGCTTCCAAAAGTGGAAGGGAGAGCAGGGCTGGGTCCCCTCACAGCGAGGGCAGCCCAGTGCCCTCCCGGGGAGGGAGAGAAAGAAGGACACGCAGCAGCACAATTCAGCCACGGCAGGCGCCGCAGGCCACGGCCCAGAAAGACACAGCGGACAGGTGCTCCCCCGGAGCGTGCCTTGGGGACTATTCTAGCCTCTGAGCAGGTTGTCATCTGCTGCTCACCAGACAGGGAAGCTGCCCTGGTGACTCCCACTCCGCTGGCTCTAGACTCCGGCAGGCTCAGAAGATTCTCCTGGAGGCATCCTCGATCTTACGGGACATACCTGTGTCCCAGTGGACCAGGTGCTACCACAACCCCGGGGCTTGCTGAGGGGCATTTGTTGGCCGGTGCTGAGAGTCTGGCTCTTCGAGAGATCTAGGGAGGAGAGGAGGGGTCAGGTGGGGGGCTCCAGCCTCCATCTTCCCGGTCCCAGCACAGAGCTCCTGCCCCAGGAGGAAATGCTGGCATGTCATTTATGGGATGGAGCCGGGTCCTGTGTTTGGTCTGTTTCAGGGCAGACAAGAGAAATGCTGGCGCAGGGGACTTGAACCCAAGGCTCGTCCCAGCCCTGCACACAGCACGGTAGGTAACGTCTACACAAGAGGAGGCAAAGGACTTCTGTCCCCGAAGCATCTCTCCATTGGCCCCACAATGCCCCAGTGTCCAGGGTCTCAATTGCTCTTTCAAGCAGTTATGACCCTCCCCCTTCCCAAGCGCTTTGCTTGGAACAGAGGCGCCTTTCACGCACACAGCACAGAAGAGGAAGCACACTGCGCTTCCGGCAGCCAGCCGCACATGAAGCCGGGGGCACTGTCCCCTGGTGACCCCCAAAGGAATGGGGTTCAGAACACCCCGAGAGAATGGGGAACATTGTGAAGAGGCGAGAAACAGCATTAAGAGGAAGGATGCACAGATGGGGCTCCCCAAAGACGGTAGATGAGGAGGGGACCCTTGCTCCGTCCAGAAACAGCTCCGGTGCCCTGGGATCCCAGAGTTGGTGGCGCTCGAAGAACTGTGTTTGCGTGTTCCAGCTTTCCAGTGTGCCCGGAGTCACCAACTCGGCACCTTGTACCGCAGGCCAAAGGTGCCCACAGCAGCACTGCCCTGCGGGACTCGCCCGGAGGCCCGGCCCCTGCACACAGCGCGGGGTTTGCGTGTTGAGCTCATGGAGGTAATTCCTAGCCCGGGTTCCAGAGGCTGAGGATCTCCAGGACACAGACTTTCGTTCCTTTCAAGGTGTGGTGAACAGAGCGTGCAAGCTTTAGGTGAGCCCGTCTCACCTGCACCCCACCCCCGCCCCCTGACTGGGAACGTTTGCATCAGGCGGCATTTCCCATGGAGCCTGCATGTGGAGCCTGGCTCGGGGCCAGGCTGTGGGGATTTTGCTTCTGGAAGCAAAATCGCTGTAGGGAGTTCTGATCGAGACACAGCGTGAATTCACCCCTAAAACTCCCCATCCACTTCAAACTAAGCCATTACATGTTGTTCAGGACGTTAATCAAAAAGACACAGACTCAAACACATAACAAACATCCCTGCTGAACAGAAACAGAACCACACAGGCTGAGGTGGCGCCAAAGCGGTAGCCTCACTGGACTGTGGGTCCGAAACAAGCCGTGGCATCAAGAAGTGAGACTCCTGCAGAAAAATTAGGACTGAAAGCAGCTGGGCACAGGGGCAGCCAGAGCCAGCGCCTTTGCCTGCAGCCCAGGGGCTGGTGAGTTTCCCGGGGTGACATGACCCAGCCCTCCACGGAACACTGTTAGGGAAGGGTAAGCCGTCCATTTAAGAGCTGGACCTGCCTGGGTACCTTAAAGCACCAGGTGGAGGCAACCCCAACATCGCTAGGCAGCAGAGATTACAGAGAGGGGGAATAAAACAACTGTTGTTAAGTGTACGAGAAGGACTTCCAATAAGAAAAATAGCCCACACAATTTGTTAGGAAGTGGATTTACTGATGCTGAAATGCAAACTGTAGAACATGTTTAAAATGGATAAAATGAAGTATGTTTACATTCTTCAAGACATAAATGAAAGAGTAACACCCATGTAAAAGAATAAGAAATCAGGCCGGGCGCGGTGGCTCACGCCTGTAATCCTAGCACTCTGGGAGGCCGAGGTGGGCGGATCGTTTGAGCTCAGGAGTTCAAAACCAGCCTGAGCAAGAGCGAGACCCCATCTCTACTAAAAAATAGAAAGA
>CAUYPO010105461.1:0-57500 GCA_963574435.1 Cheirogaleus major
ACCGTTGAATCGAGAGGCTGCCTGGCTCCCCATCACCTCGCACCCCGACCCCACTGGACACACACCTTTGTCTATGGGACACTTAAATGGGCTTGCATGTCCATGATTTACATGTTACATGGCTTGTTAGCCTCTGGATGACGGGGGCTCCTAGCCCTACGACACTCCACCAAAGCCAAGCCCAGTGCAGCTCGAGCTCTTGTGAGTGCTGGAATTTAGGCTTCACGATTCACTTCTTTTCCAGGCTACTGAAGAGCATCTGCAGACCCACCAAGCGATGTTCGTGGCCAGCCCTGAGCTTGGGACCAAGGAGGAACCAAGCCATACTATCTCTTATACCCTCTCCCTGGGGACGTCTAAACTTGTCGGAGGAAAGAAAAAGACTTATGAAACTATTAGAAAACAATGTAATGCACGTTATAAATAAATAGCATGTTCTAACAAATAGGGTGCTATTTTCAGACAATCGGGGATGCTTAAGATTTCCAAGAAAGTTATAAAAGATGCCATTGATTTTTTTCCTGAAAACATGTGTCAACGCATCCCTTTAAATGTTTAATACAAATTGTGTTGTGGACTGTTGTCAAACTTTGGAAAGTTCACAAGGAGGTTAGGAAAGAGAAATTATTAGATTGTGAAAACGCTGATTAAAAGAAGTCCCTATCTCTAGAGAAAATAACTTCCTTCCGATTAGTAGCAGAATTTCTTGAGGGATCCATGCTGCCATCATGCCTTCAACAAAAGGTGGTAATCTCGTTCTCGTCTGGTTCTTGCCAGGCCTGAGCTAGAGACGGACCCTCCCTAGGACACAGGGACATCGGGGATACTCAGATCGAGGGCAAGCCGAGCAGCGCCAGTGTGATGAGAAGGCCACGCTCGAAGGCTGCGGCAAGAGGGAAATTCACAGGGATGTTGCACCCAGAGTCTCCATGTACGGATGACATCACTAACATCGGGCCCCAGGTGAACCAAGAAAGGGTCATGGCCAAATTGTCCCTGAAAATGCATGCTCCCTCTTCCCCAGCATAGAGCTGTCCCTGGGATCGGCTGTCCTACAGAGGACTCCATTTCCCAGCCCTTCTTTCTTCCAGTACTGGCCATGTGACTAACTCTCAGAAAAGGAAGAAGAAAGGAAATGACGGGTAGCACCTCTCGACCAGGGCAGGTAAGAAGCAGGTGTGCTCTCTCCGCCCTTCCTTCCTCCCTCTGGCTGGATGCAGAAAACCACAGGGCCTAAGGGATGGAGGAGTCAAAACGAACAGATCCCGGATCCCTGAATCACTGTGTGGGGAAAAACTGGAAGCTGCCTCCTAAGCAGGAATGTGAAAAAAATAAAAATTAAAAAAACTTCTTTAGCATGAGGCCACTGACATTTTGGGGGCTTATTTTGTTTTTACAGCAGCCAGTGTTGTCTCAATAAATAGAAGAGCAGGTACGCTGTTCTATTCAAGCTCAGGATGACCAAGCAGAGATTTGTGATAGCAGAAGATGTGTGAGAAGACACTGACGCTTTTCTATGTCTTTAAATCTTTCTTCAGATAGTGTATCATGGTTTTTAGATAAAGCAGCCAGCAATTTTGATGATGGTTTGTCAACAACAAAAAAAAAATCTTATTTTAAATTTTTAATCAGGTTTATTTGTAAGCAAATCACTTAGGCAAAAAAGAAATGTATTAAAGGATATTAAACCAATGGTGCTCAGTGGATGCTAAAATGGGTAAAAAATTAAAGGAGAAGTAGATATCTATGGAGCGCCAAATTAGTGTGCATAGATTACCTGCTGTTGTAAGGGGGAAAGAAACCCAGGTTTTCAATGAAGGATTCAGGCTGCCCCCAACTGAACCTACTGATCAAAGTTAGTAGCCCTAAAAGTGGGGATACAGACATCATGAGCCCATAGATATAATGCAGAGTGAAGTAGACAACATCACTATGGAATATTCTTGCCAAACAGTTAAACCTGAATTTGATCAAGTCTTCAGGTCGACTTCCTGTTTCTACGTAATGGCACGGAGAGAGGAACAAGTTAAAATACCACGGTGAGGAAGGAATCGCATGAATCCAGAATCTGAGACCTACAGGACAGCAAGCTTGTTTCTTCAGCAGAGCAAGTCAAGGACATGGATGATTCTATAGTAAAAGAGTCTTCAGAAACAGAAAAACTGAATCTAAAGTGTACACTTTGTATGGATCACTATAAAAAGGCATTTTTGAGTCTACTTTTATGCCAGTACTATGCTGTTTTGGTGACTGTAGACTTGCAGTATAATTTGCAGTTAGGAAATATGATGCCTCTGGTTTTGTTCTTTTTGCTTAGGACTGCTTTGGCCATTTAGGCCATTTTTTTGGTTCCATATGAATTTTAGAATTGTTTTTTCTAATTCTGTGAAAAAATGACATTAATATTTTGATATTTGGTATTTTGATTGCATTAAATCTATAGATTGCTTTGGGTAGTATGGTCATTTCAACAATGTTCATTCTTCCAACCCATGAGCATGGTACTATGTGTCTGACAAAGGACAAATATCCAGGATATAAGGAACTCAAACAACTCAGTAAGAAAAAATCAACTCCATTAAAAAGTGAGCAAATGACATAAACAGACATTTTTCAAAAGAAGACATACAAATGGCCAAGAAACATGAAAAAATGCTTAATATCACTAATCATCAGGGAAATGCAAATTAAAAACATAATGAAGGCCAGGTACGGTGGCTTAAGCCTGTAACCCTAGCACTCTGTTAGGTCAAAGCAGGAGGATCACTTGAGGTCAGGAGTTCGAGACCAGACTGAGCATGAGCACGACCCTGTCTATATAAAAAATAGAAAAATTAGCCGGGCATGGTGGCACATGCCTATAGTCCCATCTACTCTGGAGGCTGAGGCAGGAGAATCGCTTGAGCCCAGGAGCTTGAGGTTGCTGTGAGCTATGATCACACCACTGCACTCCAGCCAGGGCAACAGGGTGAGACTCTGTCTCAAAAACAAACAAAAAAAATTAAAAAATAACCACAATGAGACACCGTCTTACTCCAATTAAAATGCCCATTATTAAAAAGTAAAAAAAAAAAAAAAACAATTATACACTGTTGGTGGGAATGTAAATTAGTGCCATCTCTATGAGAGATCATTGTGGCTATTTCTCAAAGAACTAAAAGTAGATCTACCATTCAACCCTGCAATCCCACTACTGGGTCTCTACCCAGAGGAAAAGAAATCATTTTATCAAAAAGACACCTGCATTTGTATATTTATCATGGCACCACTCACAATTGCAAACATATGGAATCGACCTAAGTGCCCACCAACTGATGAGTGGGCAAAGAAAACCTGGTGCACACACACACACACTATCGAATGCCACTTAGGGATGAGAAAGAATGTCTTTTACGTCATCTTGGACAGAGTTGGAGGCGGCTATCCTAAGCGAAGCAACTCAGGAACAGAAAAATAAATGCCACATGTTCTCACTTATGAGTAGGAGCCAAACTGGCTACACAAGGGCCCCCCGAGTGGTATCATGGACACTGGAGACTCCCAGGGGGGAAGGACGAGAGCAGGTGAGGGATGAACAGTTGCCCGTGGGGTACAATGCAGACTGCTCGAGTGACAGGAACACCAGAAGCCCACACTCCACCACTATAGTATGTATGTGTGTGAAATGGAATCCAACTTGCATCCCTGAAATCTATTAAAATAAGAAAAATCTCTTTTAAAAAGGCATTTTTGAGACAATCATGGAAATACAGACCGAATATAAGACGATATTCAGGAATTACTGATCCTAGGTATGATGAAAATATTAAGGTTATATAAGAAAATGTCCTTATTTTTTTAGAGATTCACACTGGAGTATGAATAAAACATTCTTAAAATATTTTAGATAGAAAGAGAATCAGAAGGTAACAGTGAGGGAGGGAGGGGGAAAAGAAGGTGGAACAAACTTTTCATAATTATGGGATAATTATGGGATCTCCTGGTGAGTATGCGGGGTTCAGGGTTCCTTATATAAGTTTTTTCTCTCTACTTTTGTTTATGGTTAGCATTTCTGTAATAAAGGATGCTAACTAGCTCCCAGAGTCCCGGGGAGGGCCAGAGAACCAGGCCTGGAGCTACACGATCAGGAACAGATCTCCACGGCTGCACCAAAACCGGTCCCGAGGAGCCACCGTGGATGCCACGGCACCAGGTGCAGACACCTCAGCTGGAGCTGCCACCAACACCTGCTGTGAGGCACCACCACTAGGACCACCGGCCACCATCACAGCTGCCACCCTTGCCAGACTGGAGTCCAGATGGTCTGTCCTTGCACTCTGGTTGCAAGGGAAGCTAGCAAGCAAATCTCTGGTGTTTTTAACTGTATACAGTAAGAAACAGGCTCTGCTTCAGAAGGTGGAAATTCCTTAAGAATAAGAAGGCTCAAATACCAGAAAGCCAAACAAAATGACAATATGGCACGTATGTGCACAGAAACACATAACTGAGTGACATCATGTACCCTTACCTGCGGCCCAATTCTTGGTACTAACGGGAAGGACCCACCTGCTTTTAGAACCCCTGCTCCTAATCCAGCCTCCAATCCCTCCAATCTACTGGAAGTTACCCAGAGGGAAAGCATGAAGCCAGGGAAGGCAACGCTTTATGATGCGGACTTAGAAACTCAGACTTACCTGGAAAAGCTTCCTAGAAATGAGCCATTAAGGAGGACAGGAGAGACTTCAGCTAAACTTTGTAGAAGGGAGAACAAAGATGATGAGCTCACACCTGTGATCCTAGCATTTTGGGAGGCTGAGGTGGGAGGATCGCTTGAGGCCAGGGGTTTGAGATTAGCCTGGGCAACATAGCAAGACCCTACCTCTACAAAAAATAGTAAAATTAGCCAGGTGTGGTAGTGTGCACCTATAGTCCCAGCTCCAGGGGCTGAGATGGAAGGACAGCTTGAGCCCAGGAGTTCAAGGCCACGGTGAGCTCCGATCATGCCACTGCACTCTAGCTTGGGCAACAAAGAAAGACTCCGTCTCAAAAAAATAAAATAAAATAAAAATAAGAAAGAAAAGTGAAAGGGAACAAGGACAGGATGCAGCTATAGTAACCACATGTCCTGGTTTCCTGGAACCACCCTATTTATGCCCATTATCCCACTGTTATGGATAGGGTCCTTTTTCATGATCATAACATTCCTGGTTAGGATGATAAATAATATGCGCCTCCCTAGAAACAGCGGGAGCAAGAGTTTGGAGGCCGGAGTGAGCTGCGTGTGGGCAGGGGGAGGGCGCTAGGAAGAGCCCAGCCCAGCTGGAGAGCTGAGCACACGCGGGGAAAGGGCACTGGGTGTGTGGAGGAATCGCAGGGTGGACCAAACAGGGCCAGAGGGAGGAGCTCCTACTTCAACCTGCAGGCAGTAGGGAGTCACTGACGATTCTTGAGCAGGGTAATGACAGAGCCAGGCGACATGCTCAGCACGAAGGAGGACTGGGATACTAGAGGCAAGGAGACCGTTTGGAAGCTCATGGCGGTGCGGGAAGAAGGACCGCAACAGGCCAGGGGATCAGGTGCCAAGTGTCTTACAGGAGCCTGAAGGGGGAGACGGCGAGCAGGGAAGAGCGAAGGCAAGTGACGTGGAGGTCGTGCTCACGCACGTTTCTAAATCAGACCTGCTGCACTGCTCGAGTGACAGAGAGGCCTCTTCTTCTAAGTCTTTGCAAGAAGAAAGAGAAACGCTGACATGACAAAATGCTGAGAACTACGTCTTTGATGTATGGACACCCCTCGCCCCTCTGCACCCTCATAAACAGAGTTCGCCGCAGCTTCCCCGGACGTGGCCACGGTGCACGCCTGCAATAACGAGAGGTCTCGGAAGGTAGATTTCCTCTTCCAACGGTGGGGCCATTTCCATCTGGAGGGCCTTGGAGGTGCTTCTGATTAATTGCTAAGTTCGCCTTTTGAGACCTCAATTTATATGCAGCATTGACCGGTGTCTACAAATAGTCTACGCGAGGAAGGAAGCGGTCCTTAGGAAATGACTGTAATGGTTCCAACTCATTACTAGAAGAGCATGTTCTCCGAGCCCATGAACGTCATTCATTCGTTCATTTAAAACCACTCCGAAATCCAATTAAAATCGGGGGTCACACACAGCAGCGTTGTTTATTTCTTCATTACCGGGAGGGAGAGACGGCGCTAAGGCTGCAGAAATGTCAGGAGGCTGAGAGTGGGGCCGTGTGAAACCACAGAGTCCCCGGAAAGCTGAGGACGTGGACATTCCGGGGACCGTCACCCTCTCCACACACCTGCTGTCCAGGGGCTGCTTCGGGCCAACCTCGGACAGAGGAGGAGTGAGACCTTAGCAGGATGTTAAGTCGCAGGGGACTGTCACACACTGGAGGCCAGACCATCAGGAAATCAGAGACTCAGCCCCCAGCAGGGCTGAGAGCAGCACCCAGAGAGGCCCTCCCCACCTCCGCCCGTCCCCACCAAGCCAGAAACCGGGGGAGGGGGGGTCCTGCCTGGCCCGGAGCCTGCTGGGACAAACAGCCAGTCCACCCCTCTGCCATCTCAAGTCCTTCTGCTGTGATACCAGGAGCCTGATTCTGTCACTGGGTGGCTTCCTGACCACGGTCAGCGTACCCTGGAACCGGGCAGGGGACGTCCTCGTGGCCCCTGGGAGGCCAGCCGGCCCCTGGGGAGAAAGGGCCAGAGAAAGGGCTGGGCCGCCACCCTTCTGTGCGTCTTAGGTGTTGGATTTCCTCACGAGGCTTCATTTTGGAAGAGTTCTGCTGCTAGGTAGAAGTTTGAAAGCCACTTCTAGTGTTCTGAGGTGCATGCCCCTGAAGACACAGGCAAGACACCAAGGAGTGTCCCCTCCACTCCCGCACCACCAACACGACACTCCTGACGCAGACGTCACCACGCAACTCTGCAGTGGACACCAGCCGGGCGTCCTCGTGCTCGGCTCAGTTCCGACGCTGTCTGCCTGGAGGCAGCACCAGAGCCTCAGGTTCAGGGCTCGGCCCCCCACGACAGCCCCCACTTCCGGCACCCATCACAGGTGGTGGGTTGTCACCTCCACTCCTGGCGACCAGCTATAAATGGGGTTCCCACAACCCCATCTTCAGGTTCGATCAATTTGCTCCAGCGGCTCCCAGAATGCAGGGAGACACTTTACTTGCGCTCACTGTGTAACCCAGATGGAAGACAGGCGCAGGGCAAGGCATGTGGGAAAGCGCAAAGAGCTGCCACGCCCTCCCTGGGACACCATCTCTAGTGTTCAGCTCTCTGGAAGCTCCCAGAACCCAGTCCTTTCAGGTTTTTATGGAAGCTTGATTACGTAGGCATGATTGATTACATCATCGGCCACTGGGGATCAGCTCAACCCTCAGCCCCTGTCCCCTCCCCGGGGTTGGCTAGAGTCTCAATCCTCTACTCATGCCTTGGCCTTTCTCGTGACCAGCCCCTGTCTGGAAGCCGTGCGGGGACCCCGGCCACCAGTCATCTCATCAGGATTCCAAAGACACACTGACCATTCTGGAGATTCCGAGGGTTTTAGGAGCTCTGGGCCAGGAAAGGGAGATGAAGACCAGATGTATATTTCACAACATCACAACGCCTGATCATATTTTACCGCCGTTAAACAGGAAGCGATGCATTGCTCAGCTCTGCCAGGGAAGCGCAAAGACTCCGGGCAAAGAAGGCCTGTTCCTTCCTATGACACTCAGGAAGGGCACCCCTGGGTGCCAGCGCCTCAGCGGGACACACAGTGGCTTTTCCTGCCCCAAACACACAGGGGGACCTGGAGCAGGGGAGAGGCATGTGCCAGGAAGACCACCGCATGCCATGGCAGATCACGGGGTCCTTTGACCCGTTACGGTTGCCGAATGGTAGCTCAGTCCAGGACCCCAACGACCAAGACAAAGACCCAACTCCATGGACAGGCAGGTCGGGAGCACACAGGCTCCCCTTCCTGGGTGGCTGGCGTGAACAGCGGGGCAAGTCCAGGTCCTGGCCAGCCCTGTCCTGCCGAGCCTGGAATCACTCGTGACAACCACAGGACGAGAGTCTGGAGTGAGAGGGATGCAAGAGCCTGGGGCGCTGGTCCCACTTCCTCACTTCACAGAGACACTGAGGTCACCTGGGGACTTGGTGCCTTGCCCAGCTCACACAGGGACTCGGGAGTCAGAATGAGGCCTCAGGTGTCCCTACCCCCTGCTCCCGGGTGACTTCAGAGGACACACACCCCGGAAGCCAGCAGCTCATTCCTTTTCAAGGGCTACGTGGTGAAAAAACAAGCCCGGCCGACCCTGTGCTCAGAGAGTCCCCAGGCGGAGATGAAGGTCTTGCAGGTGGCACCGGCCTGCTTTGGTCTTGAATCCTGAATTCATTTCAAAGCGCTTCTCCAGACAGTCTTGCATAGTTTCCCCCCAAGCACAGACGGGCTCCCCCGCGATCCCTCTGCCCCCGCAGCCGTTCCCCTCCGCACCGACCTCTGCTTCTGGGTTAATGACAGTTTCGTCTGCTGGAGAAATCGAACTGAATGAGCTTAGTTTTAATCTCCCATCAATAATTCAAATCACCATCTTCCACAAGTGAAAAATGCAACTTCCCAGGCGGGCGGGACCGCAGACCCCCACCCTAAGGAGGCTGCCGGCCCCACGCTCGAGCGCCTCGGCCCGCACTGGACCCGTGCCAGGGAGCCCTGATGATGTCCCAGGCTGGCCCGTTCCTGCCTGACAGCCCATTAGCCCCAGCTGTCGGTGACATCTGCCTGGTCCGATCACCGTCAGCGCGGAGAGAAGCCACGGCCCGGCATCAAGCTGTCTCCCCGCGCTCGGCTGTCATCAAGTGATTGTGTGTCCACCTCAAGGCACTCAGAACCGGCTCCTGGTGCTATTTATAACTTTCCTGTGAGGTCACCTGCCGGGGAGACTGCGGGGCGGGGGGCCCCAGACAGCACTGGCTCCCAGCCACCGCCTCCAGGCGAGAAGCAGGTGGCCTCAAGCCGGGCAGAATCCACCCGTGGAAACACACAGCGCCAGGTCAGCGCCCGCCGTGTTCCATGGCTGGGACATCGGGTACACGAGAAGAACACGGCACTAGGGCACTCGCGATGCCACAGGAGGCCTGGAGACGTGGATTCGGATGCTCCACGCTCAGGACAGGGCTGCATCGCGACAGGGCTGCCTCTGATAGCCAAAAAGCGCCGCTGTGATCGCAGTGAGCTGAAAACCCCCGGCCCCCGACAGGTGCGGAGCCACCCACGTCAGTGTCCTGGGGCTGCCGTGACAAATCGGCACATGCCGGGTGGCTTGTAGCAACAGAATTGCTCTCTCGTGGCTCCAAAGCCCAGAAGCCCCAAATCCTGCAGCCACGCTCCGGCCACGGGCTCTAAGGGAGACTCTGTCCTGGCCCCTGCCAGCTTCCCTGGCTGTCAGTGCTTCTTGATTTGTGGCCAAGTCACTCCCGTCTCCGCCTCTGTGGTCACGTGGCCTCCTCGTTTGCTGTGTCTTCTCCTCTCTGTTCGTCTCAAATCCCCTCCAGCCTTTGTCTTCTAAGGACACTTGTCATTGCATGCAGGGCCACCTGGGTGACCCAGGACGATCACCCCACCTCAAGATCCTTAACTTAATGACATCCGCAAAGACCCTGTTTCCAGGTAAAGCGACTCAGTGACACGCACGGGTTCCAGGGATGCAGACACATCCGAATGGGGGAGCCAGGCATGCAACCCATCACAGACTCCAACCCATGGAGAAAGAGCAAGAGCCTGGCTTTAGGGCCGGGAAGTGCTGGGTTTGACTCCCGCCTCTGCCCACGAACTCAATCACTAAAAGTCAGTTTGCTCTCAGGACATCACAACACCCCGTTTGATTCCAATGAAGGGGCCCAGCGGGGCCATGACCCAAAAACAGGCCTCGCCCTCCTCCCCTCTCCCCGCAGAAGGCCCAGCTACACGCCGGTGACAGTCTCTCTGCAGGCCCAGGCAGGCACGGGGACTCCGTGGTCCCTCACACCAGCCTGCAGAGGAGCCATTTGCTCCCCAACTCCGGGGAATCGTCCCTCTGTCACCTCCTGGGACACTGCGTCTTCCTCAGCTCTGGAACCTGGCTCCCTCCCGCCTGTGTCTGCCTCAGCACCCCCAGCAGCACCGACCGGGCTCCGTTTGCTTTTAATCACCGCGCCCACCGACGGGCACCCGGCGCAGACACACCTGGCCGCCTCCAATAGGGGACGAACCGCTCGACTGTGTTCGAGGACAGGCCTTCCTGACAGCAGTGGGTGATCGACTGAGCGAAGTCAGGGCGAGCTCGGAAGTCACAAAGTGTCGAATAAGGGACGTCGTGCCTGCCCGGGACACCCGGCCTGCCCCCACACCGCCCGGCTCAGCCGGTATCAACGCAGGTGCCGTCTCAGGACTGCGTGTTTCCGGCAGGGGGATTGATTTCTCTGGGAAAATGGAAAGTGAGCATTGAGCAAACACTCTCTTTTATATCAGCACCAGCACAGATCCTTTAACGTCACTTGTGAGTGACAGAGAAGAGCAGTCGAGCTGCTCAAGGCCACAGAGAAGACATGGACGTCTGTATAGACTCTTCTTCCCCCGCGAGCTAAAAAGGCCTGCAAAGCCGCGGTCTCTTCCGCACCGTCTCCCCCAAACCCTGTGTGATGCGTGCAGGGCTGGCCACGCACCTCCAGGAGCCATCCTCAAGCAAGACAAGGTCGTCTCCAGCACCCAGGGGCGGCGAAGGATGGGACAGAAAGCACAGGCACAGCTGGTGGCCCTGCAGGACACACAGACCAGGATCTGCCTCAGAGCCTGCGAGGTCACCCACATGGGGCACAGCCGCAGCCGTCCCCGTGTCCCAGGCAGGGAAGAGCCGCCCAGAGATTCAGAACGGCGCGGTTTTTCCGGGGTGACAGAGCGGTCAAGGGAAACTGAGGCAGGCCACCCCGCCCCCTGTCCCCTGCAGCAGCATGGAAACACCACCGCAGCGCACACAGGGCTGTGGGTGTTGGTAGCACGGGGTCAGAGTCCGGTCACCCTGCCGTGCGGTCAGCCGGGGGCGGGCAGTGGCCGGGGAGCAGGGAGGCTTTGTGGGGGCTGCCGGGGCGGTCGGCTTCCTGGGTAACCAAAGACAGCAGGGCTGTGAGCGTAAAACACAGACACACTTTTGATCCCTTTCTTGTAAAAACGGTAAGTGTGTATGCATAAGTACAGATGCACACGCATGCCCAAAAGATTCTAGAAGTTTGCACACTGCAGTGTTAACAGGGTTTCCTCCTCAGTGCTGGGATTTGATGTTAACTGTGCTCTGTCTCTATTTTCCAAATTTTCTGTAATATGCACCATATAACTTGGAAAAAGTGGCTATTTTTTAAGCTGTATGAATGCAAAGAACTGGCGATCTTAATCCCGCATCCGGGCATCCCTTCTGTAGGAACCTGCGCCCTACCTGCCAACCGTCCGTCACAGTCTGCACCTCATTGGATGATGGAGAAGGCGCAGCCACACTCTCTGCCGACTGTGTCCTGGGTCCCTTGGGCACTGAGGTCCTCCAGAGCCACGGGGCACCCTGGGCTGTCGTCCCCTCCCCCGCGTGCACCGGAGCCGCCCCAGCACCGCCGTTGATCCCACTTAAGAGTCACCAAAAGAACAAAACAGATTTCATAAATCACTTAGTCTTTACAGCTCTCTCCTCACGGATGCGCACGCGGCTCCTCGCAAAGACGACGCAAAGTAACAAGACAGATGCAGTCACTAATGTGAACTGCTCGGTTCGCTAAACAAAGAGCTTGTGATGCTGTAACTCAATTTGCGTCGGCATAATAGGACCTGAGCGGCACTAAGAGGAGCCAGGCGCGGCGGTGCACAGGCTGGGTGGGGAAGTGGGGAGCGGAGACCGGCAGTGGAGCTTCCCGGGGCCACGTGCTGCTCCCACAAACCCCCGGCCGGGCCCTCTGGAAGTCCCTGTGCCAGCAGGTGGCACACGCCGGGATTCCTCACTCTCCTCCAGGGAGAGGCTCAGGCCCGTCTCACTCGTCCACGTGTTCAGCACTCACTGTGAGCACATATTGAGCGCCAGCTGTGTCCGCCAAGGTGCGTGGAGAGAGGACCCGGACCCCGGTCACCAGCACGCAGGAGCTCACAAGCTGGGGGACACTTTCCTGGTATTGCCACAGGGAGAGGAGACAGGGTCAGTGGTCCTGCGGCCCCTGGGACCCCACAGTGCTACAAAACAGCCAAAGCTGCCGGCTCCCGAGGCCTCCTCCTGGGGAGCAATGGAAGAACCTCGTGCCGATTCCCTGTGAGAAGTCTTGTCTCCGCAAACAGAACATTTCTAGGGCTTCGCCACCGGGCCTGGGGAAGGAAGATGCCTTCCCAGGGTCCCCGTCCTGGGGTCTGCTCCAGAGTGGCCAGTCACCCTGCCTCTGCCCATGCAGCCCTGGGCCACCGCTTGCCTGTGATGAGAAGACCCTCTGGGTCGGGGATCGGGGATCAGCCCTGGTTCAAGACTCCCCGGGAGGCCTTGAGTAAGAAAGACCCTTCCCCCACGCAGGCGCGGTCCCCACCGGTGACAGCCAAGATCAGCCTGGATGAGGACGAGGGGTCTCAGAGATGCTCTAAGGACCCTTCCCTGACACGCAGGCGCCAGTGACAAGATCAACAAGCATGTGCCCGCCTGAGTGGGCAGGTGGGCTAATGAGACCACCATGACCCTAACCCAGCAGCCAAGGGTTTCGTTTTGTGCCCAAGCTTGAATGGCCAGGGCGGGGGCTCGGGAGCTGCCACGGCAACGAGCTAATCCCAGACTCGGCAGCTTCTCGGTCAGAACTCACAGGACACATCAGTGTCGGATGAGCGGGCCCCTTGTCACGCTACACCCAGAGCACCACCCCGCACGGCTGGGAGCAGCTCCCAGAAGCGCCGCCGGGGACCCGGCCGGAAGCACCGCCACATGGGGAAAGTGAGAGGCCACTGTTGCCTTCAGAGGAGACAGGACCTGGGGACAGGTCCCGGCTCACCCCCCTCGCTGTCCCGCCAGCCCCGCCCGGCCTCCTACAGCCAGGCAGGCCGCGCAGATGCACAAGCACGTGCTCAGCAAGCCTCGTATGGTACTCCCGCAAGCACACGGAAAACCATCCCCACTGCCCAGATGAGAAACTGAGGTTCAGGCATGGCCACACTTCGAAGGGACAGAGCTGGCACCTGGCAGTGGCTTCTCTCCTCCGCATGGCTCTGCCTCGTCTAGAGCGAGGTATCTTCCTCGGGTAGGCAAGCCCCCGGGACCCGGCCTGAACCACCCTCTGCCTGGTGTGGAGCCTCTGCTCCCCTCCCAGCCGTCCGTTTAAACGCCGGCCTGGGAACCAAGAGACAAGCTCTGTTCACTGCTCTGCCGCTTACCACAGGGGACCCCGGCAAGACAGATCCCTTCTCCGTGCCTCAGCTTCCCCATCTGTAAAGAGGCCGGCTGTGCTAGATGGCATCTGCTGCCTCCTGGCTCTCCCTGCTGTAAGTCTAGGGGCACTGGGGAGGGACCCCGAATGCCGAGAGACAAAGGGCTGGGACCCCCCAGAGGGCAGGGCACGCCAGCCTCCCTCTGCCCTGGTGCCGTAAGAGACCCCGAGATGAGACCAGGGTTTCCGTCTCAAAGACCCCACACTCTTATCAGGAAGACGACACAGTGCACGACACAGTTCACAGGCCAAGGCCATCTGCAACACAGGGCGGAATAATTTAAGCCCCCACCGAGTACTGGGCCCTGTGGAAGGGGGTGTCTGGATGGGCCGAGAGCCGGCATCTCGGAGAACACGGTGCACCAGGCTGCAGGGTCTGTGTGCGTGGAGGTCTGCCCCGAGCTACTAACTCACAGCGGAACAGGGCCCTCTCCAGCGCTTCCTTACAACCTTCTGTAAATCCACCAGCTCAGCCTCATTAGGAGGCAGTCGGTGGTGGGAAATATTGATACTTCTGGCTAATCACGTTATTAATACCATTACCATCCATATCACCTCGTAAACAACTCTTATAGAACATTTAGCGTGGCTGAGTCCAAATGAAGATAATACTGTTGCTAATTATATCTCTATAAACTTATTTTATGGCAGGGAACAAGGGCTCTTATATCCTCCGATTACTCGGTCGCTAGAACCGTAAGGAGGTAGGAAAGCCTCATGCCCTCTGGGGATGATTCATTGCCAATGAGTGTGGTTTGCAAAAGCACTAGAGCTATTTGGAGACTTTTCTGTTTTGAGGGGGAGGAGAGAGAAGTTTATTATTTTGCCGGCACAAGAAAGGAATTGTGCTTTGTAAGAGATAGGAAGGAAACATCTCAGCAAGAACAGGAACCGCTGGGCAGGACTCCCGAGCTCCCTCTCTGGGGCCTGGGTATCCACGGGGCAGAGAGCAGCGCGGCAGGGCTGGCCCGAGCCACATGTTTGCGGGTAAATACAGCAGCGTCCGCGACTGCGAGCTCCGGGGAGAGAACTGAGCACCTGCCTCTATCTCTCGAGAGACTCTACATCCAGTGGCATTGTGACCACATTTTGAAATCACTCACATTTCTTACTGACTCAGTGGCTTACGCGACACTTCTGGACGTAACTAGGGCTTGTCTGAAGCTGGCGGGGGACTCGCGCTGACTCAGGAAGCAGCGTCAGCCGGGGCATTCGCCTCCCGTGCTGTTTGGGAAATGTGACTCCTAGATGAGCGTCAAAAACAATCACTCTAAAGGAGCGGTGACTTTAACCAGTGTTTGTTGTATTTCACAAAGTTCATAAATGAAAGTATCAAATTATCTAAAAGATCTTAGAGTTATGATTCCTGTAATTTAATGGATTTATGTATTGATTTAAAGTACTCTGGAGGCAGGGCGTGGTGGCTCACGCCTGTAATCCTAGCACTCTGGGATGCCAAGGCGGGAGATCGTTTGAGCTCAGGAGTTTGAGACCAGCCTGAGCAAGAGTGAGACCCCGTCTCTACTAAAAACAGAAAAATTAGCCAGGCGTGGTGGCACATGCCTGTAGTCCCAGCTACTCGGGAGGCTGAGGCAGGAGGATTGCTTGAGCCCAGGAGTTGGAGGTTGCTGTGAGCTATGCTGACACCACGGTACTCTAGCCCAGGCAACAGAGACTCTGTCTCAAAAAAAAATAAAAAATAACAAAGTACTCTGGAGCAGCAGTCCCCAAGGTCCCCAACTTTTTTGGCACAAGGACCAGTTTCCTGGAAGACAATTTTTCCATGGACAGGGGTGGGGGTATGCAGGGTGCCAGCGAAGGGGAACAGCGGTAAACACACATGAAGCTCCGCTCGCTCACCTCCCGCTGTGCGGCCCGTTCCTAAGTTTCATGAAAGACAATTTTTCCTGGACGGGGGCGGTGGGGAGGTGGTCGGGAGGTGTGGCGGAGGCAGAGCTCTGCAGCCCGGTCCCTAACAGGCCACGGACTGGTAGCAGTCCCCACCCAGGGGCGGAGGACTGCAGCTCTCAAGGATGCTAAAGAAAATAAATGCTTCTCTTTTTCTCCTTCTAATTGAGCTCAGACAGCTTACAGTATTAAATGTCCCCTTGTACTCTGGAGAACTAGAATTGATTTTTTTCTTAAAACTGCTCATTGGGTTGCTTACAGATTTCTCTAGCTGTTGTCATCAAGCTGTGAATTGCAGTTATGAGAATAATCACGGATCGATTGCAGTCATTCTGCGGGAGAGCCGGGCCTGCACGAACACAAGCAGCTCAGGCTTTTAACAGACATTCATAGTAAATCATCTTCCGTTTGGATTCAATTAATTAAGAATCGGTGCGATCTCAGCCAGATACAAGGCAGGAACTTACTTGCTCTCCGCCTGTGGGGCGTGCATCAGTGTGAGTCACCAGATGTGGCCGGTTCTCCTCCCCAACCCTTTCGAAATTAGGCAAGGCCAGGCGACTTGTTTGAGCCAATAACATGTGAGCGAACTTTTTCTAGAAGAGGCCAGACATCCATTTAGGCTTTGCGGGCCACGTGGCCACCGTCAGGGCTATTCGACTCTGCTGTTGTAGCACCAAAGCAGCCGTAGATAATACCTATCAAGTGGGCGTGGCTGGGTTCCAATACAATTGTACTTATGAATGCTGAAATTTGAATCTCATGTAATTTTTGTGTCACAAAATATTGTTATTCTTTGAATCTTTTTTAACCATTTTAAAATGCAAAAAAAAAAAAAAACAACAACAATTCCTGCCTCGCAGAATGTGCAGAAACAGGTAACAGGTCAGATTTGGGTGAAAGGCCATGCATGATCAGCCACGCCCTACCTTGTGCAAAGTTAGTGGGTGGTTTCTACCTCCCTTCCCTGCCGAGACGCCTCCTCCATCAGCCCAGAGCCATGAGCGCCTGTGGTGATCAGAGCCCCGGCCACCCCCCACTGGACACTGAGAGTAAGAACTACACTTTTAGGGTTTAAAAAAAAGAAAAACCCTGAGATTTGGAGGGTTAGTTGTTGCTGCGGCAAAGGTATCCTCTGAAACAGACTGTGAAGGGTTTCTCTAAGAGAATTAATAGAATAGACAAAATTGCAATATAAAAAGGTTTATATGATTTTTTAAATATGTTATAGTGGCCGGGCGAGGTGGCTCACACCTGTAATCCTATCACTCTGGGAGGCCGAGGCGGGCGGATCGCTCAAGGTCAGGAGTTCGAAACCAGCCTGAGCAAGAACAAGACCCCGTCTCTACTAAAAAATAGAAAGAAATTAATTGGCCAACTAAAAATACATATAGAAAAAATTAGCCAGGCATGGTGGCACATGCCTGTAGTCCCAGCTACTCAGGAGGCTGAGGCAGGAGGATTGCTTGAGTCCAGGAGTTTGAGGTTGCTGTGAGCTAGGCTGACGCCATGGCACTCTAGCCCAGGCAACAGAGTGAGACTCTGTCTCAAAAAAATAAATAAATAAATATGTTATAGTACCTGTCTTTATTAAATTGTAAATTATGCATTAATGATTTTAATGTGTTCATTAAAGCAAATCCTGCATGTGCCGAAACTTGACAACATCTCCCACGTCTATGTAGAATCGCCGCGGAGTCTTAGAGTCAGGACCCTGCCTTTCCTTTTCAAGGACGTTGACGCTCAGGCCGGGCTTTTTCCTCATCTGTCTGTTTAGTGACACTGACCATTCAGGAATCTGGACCTCATCGAAGACCTTTCCATCTTTAGCCCAAGAGACGAGTAGGGAACAAAAGATGTTTCCAGACAGAATGAACCATTCCAAGCATCACGTTTTCATCATAAATGACTAAGAAAGAAAGAGGCAGACAGAAACAGAGAGCTATGCCCTATGACTTTGGACATGCCCCTCACCTCTCTGGGTCTCAGTTTTCCTATCTGTGAAACGGGGAGATGGAATAAATAACCCCTATGAGCCTTTTCAGTTCAGACAGTCTAAGACAAGATACAATTTCAAACAGATAATTTAAAACAAACCCTTTTGGACCTGACTACAACAACAAAATAGAAAGGGCTTTGGACAGAACTCAGTCTAGCACTTTGAGCCTTCACCTAAAGAAATCAGACACGTCCCTATTTTGATTCCACAGAGGCAATATCTAGAATGACCAGGAAATGAACAAAAGAAGAAATACAAATGAACAATCAATGTGGGAAAAAGATTCAGTCTCACTAGAGATTAAAGCAAGGCACACGTAAAGATCAAGATACCATTTTCCATCTACTGACTTTGCAAAGATTCGTAAGGAGTATCATGTCCCTTGTCGATAACAGGGGAAGCAAAGAGATCCTGTGCTGATGGGGTGTAAGTTGGCCTGGCTTTTCTAGAAGGCAACTTGGCACTATGAATTGAAAGCCATAAACATGAGTATACCTTTTGACTAAGAAATCCTACTACATCTATAGTTTTTTCTAGGAAAAAAAAACTGAATAAGCACCACAAGATATAGATAACACAATTGACAGGTGCAGCATCGTTTCCAATGACAAAAAAAAATTAGAAATAAGAAATGATAAGGAACTGCATAAATAAAAGACAGCACCTTGATTCAGTAGAATACTGTTCAGCCGTTAAAAATAATGCTGCCGTGCATAGTATTAGCCTAATTTTGTTATGGGGAAGAAAACAAGTAAGAAGTATATACATACATGGAAAAAGGACCGGAACAGTTTTTTCACCAAAAATGCAAGTAGTTATCTCTAGAGATGTTAATTTTCTGAATTCTACTTTATTATTTTCCATATTGTTATAGAATCAGGAAAAAAATGGAACTAAAAATTAAAAAGTATAAATCTATATGCTTACTGAGTTTAGGAGATATACTTTATATAATTGAAAAGTGTGTCATCAAATAATATTTATAGTTAGACCCTGTTTTGGAAACTGAGACTGGAAAGAAATACAATAAAAATTAATTGTTATCTCTAGAGGTAGGGTTATGAGTGATTCTCTTTCTTGTTGTCTCTTTTTTACTGATTATTTTATGCTGAACATACATTATATGTATAAAAACAATAAATAGGAAGCAGCTTTTTAAAAATAGAGAAATGAATTAAGAAGGATCCAGATGCTTCAGGCAGGTTTGCTATCAGTACTAAATAAGCCACCGAAATCAGCCCCCTCCCTCCCACGCTGCCTGGAGGAGACAGGAGGGAACACCTGGAGGCCAGGACACTCATGAGACTAGGGACACCTTCGACACTCGCTACGGGTCCTGATTCTGGGACTCTGTCTCTACTTTGTGCATCTCACGGCCGACAGCCACCAGCCACGTCGGCTCTCTGTGCGAGAGCCGCGAGTTGCTGGCTCCGACATCACACATCAGGCAGGGAGGGGGACGTGGTCCTGGAAGTGCCCGCAGCGGGGGCTGGGCGTTCTCCAGAGTGCTTACCAGGTCCTGAAATGTGTTCGTGTGGTCAGACGTCAGGCAGAGGGTGCTCGCTGCATAGCACTTGAATACAGACAGCAACGTACTCGATCTATCATACAACTCAGGAAGATCTCTTTTCGTGGGTGACCTGTTAGTAACCTGTCCATTTACATGTAATAAAGAAATATCCACGAGCTCATAAGACCACAAGTAAAGCAAACTCTTGGAGAAACCCTGCCACACCGCACCCATTTTCCATTCACCTGTGCTTTTATTTATTCATTTTGTCACCTGCTAGTGCTCACTATCAGATAAGAGGTATCAGGCCCCAGAGATTTAATTTTAAAAAATGAGAGAAAAACCTTAAAGTTGAGAAGATTCTCTCCATTAACTTGGATGAAAATCTCCCACCATGATTGTAAATATGTCTATTTCTCCTTTTAAGCCTAACAATTTTTGCTTCATATATTGTGAAGCTATAATACTAGGTGCCTATAAATTTGAATTTGTTATAGAACTCTGGTATGTTGACCCTTTATCATGAAATGATTGTCTTTACCGCTAGTAATGATTTCTGCCTTTAATTCTCCATGGTTACTATTTGTGTAGCTATACTATCTCTCTTTGATTAATATTTGCATAATAAATAATTTAAAAGTATTTTCTTTCCTTCTACTTTTAATCTGAGTCCTTACTATAAAACATGTCTCTAAGAAGCAGTTTTATTTTTATCTAGTCTAACAATCCTCATCCTATAATTAAGTCTGTTTACATTTTATGTAATTACTGATATGCTTGAATTTAAATCTACAATCTTATTATTTCATTTGTATCTGTCCTGCATGTTTGACGTTCTTTTTCCATCTTCTCTTGGATTAATCAAGTACTTTTACTCTTTCATTTTTCTCCACTCTTTGCCTTTTATACATTTCATTAATTTTATAATGCATACACCAAACTGAGTACATTCTTGACTTGTAAAAGCCTAAAATAAATTAGTATCTTGTATTACTTCCTGGGCAATGAAAGAAATTCAGAACACTACTTTTATTTCCCCTTATCCCACTGCCTTTTGGGCTTTTTTGGTGTATATTTAAATTCTATATTTTTTCACCCCAGAAGACATAATTATTCAGATTTTCACCCATATATACATATACATAGATATGTTTCCATCTGGGACCAATATCCTTCTGCCTTAAGAATTCCCTTCTTTTCATTCCATCGACTCCAAGTTTCCAGTGTTCTTTGGGAGTCTGTGTCACGCTCACTGTTGCTCTTAGAAGGAAGTGGGTCCTTTTTCCCTCTGAGCCTTTTAAGATTCCTCTTTTCCCTTGATTTTCAGTCGTTTTACTATCATACGCCTCGATGTATTCCTTTTAATTTATTCCACTTAGGGTTCATAGTTCTTATTCAATCTGTGGCTTGATGTTTTGGTCAGTTTTGGAAAATCCTTGGCCATTATTTTTTCAAATATGGCTTTCTGAGACTTCAGTTACACATTAGAGCAGCGGTCCCCAACATTTTGGGCACCGGGGACGAGTTTCATGGAAGACAGTTTTTCCACGGGACAAGGTTGGGTGGGGAGAAGGGCGGCGAGCGAGGGGGAACGGCTGTAAATTCAGATGAAGCTTCGCTCACTCACTCACGCTCGGCTGCTGCTCACGTCCTGCCGTGTGGCCGGGTCCTGACCGGCCACAGACCAGTCTCGGTCACGGCCCTAGGGTTGGGGACCACAGTATCAGACCATCTCCCCACATCCTATATGTCTCTTTTGCTCTTCTCTGCATTTGCTGTCATTTCTTTTCTGCCCTTCAAACTGAAAACTTTTGCCTGATCTTTCTTCCAGTTCACTGATCTGCTCTTCCGCTGTGTCTGATGTGCTGTTAAACCCCTGTGTTGAAGTCTTGGTTATCGATTTCTCAATTCTCAAATTTCCATTTGATTATTTTCTCCCCAGAAATTCTCTTTGTTGTTGCTCAGGTTCTTGGACATATTAATCAGTTCTTTTAAAGCCCATGTCTGATAACTCCCATTTCTAGGCTTCCTGTAAGTCTGTTCTCTTAAATGCATTCTTTCAATTTTGAATCTCAGTCAATTCTTGTCTTTGTACACACCTAGTTTTTTTTGTTGTTGAATTCCAGATATTGTAGAGAGATAATGTGAGTTTCTGGATGATGTTGCATTGTTCGAGACAGAATTCATTTTTGTTTCTGGTGGCAGATAGAGACAGATGACCTTAATCTAGTAAATAACTGAGATGATTTAATGACAACATTCGCCTTTTGTGAGAGCTGGCCTATTTCAAGCTCAACTTTACTCTTCGTAGTTGCAACTGAAAGCTGGGGCGTATTTACCAGGCTCCCTATTAGCATGGTCTGAACCACAATTTTCTCCCAAAGCCTCATGAAAATGCCAAAAGCTATGCTCAACTTCTCAGACATTCTGAACCACTTTCTGCTCAGCATCTCAGCATCTTGGCAGCTGCCTCTGAGTTAGCAAATAACTCGGGGGTAAAGTGGCACCCACTGTCTGTCTCTTCTTCTGGAGTGTCCCTTCTTTCTAGAAGCTTGGCCCCTTGAGCCAAGCCTTCGTCACTTGGATAGCTTTGCAAAGACTTCAACATACGTTTTATTAATTTTGTGGAGCTGTGTTCCAGTTATTATGGCAGCAAAACAAATTTTCCCAAAAACTCAGCGGCTTAAACACTAATCACTTATGATCTGTCACAGTCATCGGTGGACAGGATTTCAGGAGCAGCTCAGCGGTGACCCTGGCTGGGGGCTCTCATGAGGTTGCCGTCAGACGGTGGCTCTGGCTGGGCTCATGGCAAAGGCACTTTCTGCTCAGCATCTCAGCATCTTCACTCACACATCTGGTACCTGGTCTGGGAAGACTCAGGTAGCTGCGAATTGGGCTCCTCCAGCTCCTCTGCCTGTCCTTCTGCGATCTCTCCAATGGACTTGCCACCTCATGGAAGCTGCAGGTCAGCTGGACTTTCACAGGTTGGCTCAGAGCTCCCAAGGCACCCGTCCCAGGGGAGATAAGGAGAGGCAGAAGATAGCTTTCGTGGCATGATGTCGGAAGTCACACAGTTTCACCTCTGCTGTGTTCTCTTGGTCATGACAGTTACAAAGATCTGTCTGTGTCAAAGGGATGGTGCACAAAAGCCACTTCTAAGTGCAGGGACGTCAACGTCACACTGTAAGAAGACGTCACACACACGGGCATGTGGCATAGGTGAGCTAGTGACGTGGCCATCTGGAAAATACACCTGCCACAACTTTTCTGGTTGTTTTGGATAGCCAGTCTGCCATCGCCAAGAGCAGAAAATCCATTAACCTGGAGTTAGTTTTCTTTCGTTGAGAGAAGACTGCCGTGACTACGTTCTGGCGAGAGACACCTCTGTGTTAGAGCTCGGCTGACCCCACCTTCCCGGTAGGTGACACCCATCACATCAGTACTGGACACATCTTCTCAGGGACCGAGGGCGAGTTCGGGCCCTGTTCTAGCCAGGCTCTGGCCACGCTGGCTGACGTGGCCTCACTCTCCTGTGGCCACACTCAGGCTCGCTCCAAAGGCCGGTTTCTCCAAGCCCAGCGAAGCAAGCCCAGGCCACTTCTCACGGTCTGTTCTACCTTGCTGTGTTCCCTCAGACCGGTACTTCCCAAAGAATATTCTGGGAAAATCCTGGTCCTGCAAGATGTGAATCCTGTTAGCAAATTTTTTCCATGGAGCTTTACATATTATTTCCCCCCTTCCAAATTCATAATGCATATTAGCATAAAGTCTCTGAAAAGTCCTGCAGCAACGAAATTTAGTTTTATTTCACCCCTGTGTTTTGTGAATTTATGCAATCATGGAAGGCAGATTGGGGGGTATCTTTTTATTAGCAGGACACCAGGTAACACCCCGCGAACACTGTGTAGAACACGGCAACATTGTACAGAGCGCCCTCAGGCTTTTGATCCTGCCACCGCTCTTGTGGGACAGCAGAACCGAGTTGTTCCCAATAAACATCCTGTCTCAAATGGCCTCGTGGCAGTGACGTCATGGCCGAGCACCCCTTCGTTCCGCGGGATGCATTTCTGGGTGCTCTGAAGCAAACACGGGCCCAGCACCATCTTCCAAATTAGGCTGATGAATGCATCAACCTTTTCCACCCGCCAGCAACACAACAAGAAGTTTTTAAAAGGCTTTTGTTTACCGTCTGCCAATTCACACGGGGCCATTAGCCAGTTGGCAGGTCTTGTGCGAGCTTCACTCCCGCCAGCTTGCAGCGAGCTGCCCACGGCCTAGCTGGGAGCCACGATCGATGTCCCTTCAAGACGAAAGGCCTGCAGGGGTGAGGGGCAGGGGTAGCAATTTGGCTTGATGAGGGGGTGAGAAACAAGGAGAGAGAGACAAAGCCTCCCTCCTGCCTCCCACTCGCAGCCGCACCCCGGGCCGCGCTCCCTGTCTGTTCACCAATCTCCGGGTAATTTAGCCGTGCTGCCGGCGGAGAGCTGCGTTGTCTAATAAAGCAGAGACAATCGACTCCTCCTCTGTGTTATAATCGTCTCTCTGTGTGTTTACTTGGGAACAAATGCTGTTATAATTTCTTTGGGGAATCAATATCTTCCAGTGCATGTGCACTGCCCTAGTGGAGGTTCGGACTGCGGGAGGAGAGAAGGGGAAATCTATTGCCTTGTAAATGCTGGTGGAAGGCAGCGGGTTTACTGAGAGCTGTAATTAAAGTTTTGCTGATGATAAAAAAAAAACAGAGCAATAAACAATCACACAGATCTTCCAGGCCTCAGCCCCAGGTAGCTGAACCGTCGCAGGGTCCTGAGCTCTTGTAGTCTCTGCACAATTAGCCTCCAAAGGTGACAGTCCTGTGGCCCCTCCTGGCCCCTCGAGATGCCCTCCCCATGCTCGCAGGCCCAGCGAGCTACGGCGCTCACTTTGCATCTGCTTTCTCCAGCTTTAGGGGCAGTCCCTTTCTCAGCCACCGCAGAGCCTGCACTGACTGCACATTGCCCATCTCCAGACACGTGGGGGCCTTATCCTGTCCCCCATGTCACCTGCCCAGGGTCCACCCACAGGGAGCAGCAGGCCCAGGCCAATTCCCAAGAAAGTGCCCCAAATTGCAACTTTCCAGCCCGGCAGCTTCTCCAAGGCAGCCAAGGCCCCGGATGAGGGCTCCAGAGCTCGGGCCGCAGCGGGGACCCTGGGCTGCTGATTATCCAACAAAATTACCAGCAGGCATTAAATCCATCCTCGGTTACCCCAGTGTCTTTAATAATAAAAAAGATTTTGCACTGGGGATAAATACTGTGTCTCATTTTCTCACTCTCACTGGTCTCCTGTCTCCGCGCACTTACTAACATGATCACTAATATACGGCTCCCAATCAGCCCCTAAAATACCGCTGTTATTCCTGCTAATTCGACAATAAAATATAGCTGGGCCGGGCCACAGAAAGGAGGCTGCCATGTGACCAGGGGCTCTGTGCGAGGGAAGCCAGCAGGCCCAGAGCTCTAGAACTGGCCATCGGGACCGGAGCCACCAGGGCCACCAGGCAAGTCACAGCCAGGCCACAGCCCTGCAGGTCCTGCCTCCCCAGGGCCCCGGCACCAGCTGAAACTCACAAAGGGGTGCTCCCTGCTGTCTGTCCGCTACTACGAGACAAATTTCCGCAAGCTCAGCAGATTAAGAAAAAGACCCACTGATCATGTCACAGTCTGTGGGGTCAGAAGTCCACGCAGAGCGTGGCTGGACCCTCCGCTCGGGGCTCAGAGGCTGCAGTCGCGGTGGCCGCCGGGCTGCGTGCTCAGCTGGAGGCTGGACAGGGGCAGCACCCGCCTCCAGGCTGTGGACAGAGTTCAGGTCCCGCAGCTGTGAGCCTGAGCTCTCCACGTCCTCGCAGGCTGTCAGCCGGGGGCTCGCTCCCCACTCCGAGCAGCTGCCCTCAGGTCCCCCCGCGGCCCCTCCACAGTGCAGCAGCCTCCCTCCCCAAAGCCGGCGGAGCCTCGCTCTCCGGTAACCTAACAGGGGAGGGACACCTCCTCGTACCCACAGCACCACCCACGCCCCAGAGCTGTGGGCCATGCAGGCCGTGGACGCCAAGGTTTTTGCGGGGCCTGGGGACATCTCGGAATGCTGCCAGCACCCACGGTGCTAAGAGCGGCCACGTGCCCACCTGTGTGTGCGGCAGTGGTTCTCCCAGCACCTGGAGCGTGCTCCAGTCCCACCCCCTGCCCCCGTGTGCCGGAGAGAACACAGGAGGGTCTAGTGGCTCCTCCCAGACCTGGCCCCACCCCGGCCCTATCCCGGGAGAGGAGGGCACAGAGCAGCAGGGGCGCCTGGGCACCGTGGGCAAGTAGGGGTTGGGGGGACTTCCTCTGTAAAGCTCCTGGCCAGAGCTGCCACCAGGGCCTCCCAGGGAGAAGTGGGCCTGGGCCCGGCCCTGCCTCCAGTGGCTTTCAAAGGGCTCTTCAAGCCCCGGGAGGAAACAACAGCAAATTAGCTTTTGAGCTTACAGATCAAGTCTATGTGGAAATGCACTCATCAGAATTAAGCCACCAGAGCCCCAGGTGCCTCCTGCGGGCCCCTCCTGCCACTGCCTCTCGGGACCTGCATGGGGTGCCCCCCACCCACCTCTCACCTGCCTTCACTGCACTCAGAGCCCCCAGCACCTCCCGAGCTTTTCTGTTAAGGCCCCTCCGCTCGGACACCCTTCCCACTGTTCTGCCTCACTGCTTCTCTTCCTCCTCCTCCTTTCACTCGTCTTCTGCTCTTGCGTTTGTGCAAACACGTCTGCGCATTCCTGGACACTCCTGCAAGGGACAGGCAGAGTCGAACTCCCCTCCCCTGAGTGTGAGCAGCTCTTGGTGACTCATTTCTGACGAGCAGAGCACAGCAGAAGTGATGTCATTAATAAACTTCCTCCCAGGCTAAGTCATAAGAGGCAGAGCAGCTTCTGCCTGACGTTCCCTCTCTTGGGCCGACTCTTCTCTTGATGCGGCCGCTGTGCCGTGGGGAAGCCAGGTCACGTGGGGAAGCTGTAACTGCCCCGGCAGAGTCTCGGGCCACAGTCCCCTCCAACACCAGCGAGTGAGCGAGGAAGCCTCCAAGGTGACACCCACCGCCCCGGCCACCATCTGACTGCAGCCACGGGAGAGGCCCTGAATGAGAACCCACAGATGGGCCCGGTCATCCCCAGAAGCATGAGAGAGATGACAGCAAATGACGGGGGTTGCTTTACACCGTAAGTTCAGGTGGTTTGTTCCGGATAACAAGAACAGAGTTCAAAGCAAGGTTCACGGTGTGAATGATCGGTGAGCATTTGGATTACTGCTTTTGCTCTTTGGAAGGTGTTATCATCTGCATCTGCTTTAAATAAAGTTAAACCCATATTTGGAACAGAAAAAAAAAAAAAGAAAGAACAGAGTTTGAGCAGACTTTCCGCCCTCCCCCCTCCCCCACAGCCACCCCAGGCTGGGCTCTGTGCCCGCTCGGTGCTCCTGGGGGACTCTGCACAGCAGGGTAGTTGGACTGTACCCTCTGGAATCACATGTGACCGGCCCTCCTGGCTCTGTGCACTTGGGCGACTTTCTTACCTTCTCTGACTCAGTTTCCTCATCTATAAAATGTGAATGATAGAAATAGAGCCAATATCAAAGGACAGAACTTCACACCAAATTCCTAGCAAACAGTAAGTGCCTGAGAGGCGACGGCTGTTACCATCATTGACTCTATCACGGCACTTTTAGATGCTGCACCATGGACCGGTTTGCTGTGAGCAAGATCACGTCTATCTCTGTGCCCCTGATGCCTAGCCGGAGCCAGGCCCTCGGTGGACAGAGATATTTGTTGACTTAATAAAGAAACGCATCAGAGATAACTAACAAGGCTTGCCTCCCATGTGCAGGAAGCCAGCGATGGCCAGCCATGGTCCCAACATGGCAGGGGACAGGCTACGGAGAGGACTGGGCGTGACCCTGGGCTGCACCCCAGGGCTGGGGACAACCTCCTGGGCCAGGCTGGTGAAAGCAGGAAGGTGGCCAGGACTTCCAGTGTGAGGATTCCAGGTGACAGCGTGCAGGGAAGGACATGTCCCTGTCCTCACACCCACCCCGCTGAGGGAGGCAAAGTGGCGTCTCGGGCACCAGCCCGAGAACAGGCTGAGCCACCTGTAAGCAGCGGCCGAGGGCAGAGGGTCAAGCACCGTGTGGACACATAGGAAGGGGCCTGAATTATTTATGCCTGAGCTGAGGGAACAGGCTGGAGCCTGAGCCTTGTTTTCCTTCCCATTATGTGCTCATCTTAGAGAAATTACCAGCGAGAACAAGACCTGAGCACTGAGATGCAAAATGTGGATTTGCTCAGGGGCTTTGTGGCCAACCGATTCCTGTCTACAGGTCTTGGGGGCTATCAGGGGCCAAGGCCACCAGATAGGGGCTGCCTGGGTATGTGACACCCCCCAAACCCCACTGGCAGGAGGCCCCAAATTCAGACTGGGATGTTTGCACCAACAGGAACTAAGGCAAGGCCAGCCTCCCTGCCTCCCTGCCATGCTCCCCCCACGCAGCTGCCCAGCAGGGTCCCTCCCCTCCCACCCCCACCCACTCACAGGACCCAGCCTTTCCAGCTCCCCCCGGGCAGGCCAGCTGACATCTAGTCCAATTATAGTCACAAAACATATTAAGCACGTACTGTATGCAGTGGAAGTCCTGACTTGGAATCTCAGCCCTACTGTTTACCAGCAACATAATCTTGAACTCTCCTGAGCCTTAAGTCTCCCCATCTGGAAAACGGGGTGATAATAATAGCACCCACACCTCTCAGGCAGTTGTGAGAGTTGGCAAGACAATCCATGTAAACCAATCCCCAGCACGAGACAGGTGTAAGAGAGCGTGGTCAAGAAGGCTTCCTGGAGGAAGGGGCACAGGGCTGGCCTGGGAGATTGAGTAGGATTCAGAGAGGGCAAGAGGAATGTTGCAGAAAGTAAAAGGCCCCTGCTGACGTCTGACCTGACATTCTCCCTAAGGGAGGGGACTTCGGGCCCAACTGTTCTCCCCAGAAGAAAATCCCTTTTCCCCACCTGAGAGCCACAGTTGGGGCAAGTTTTTCAATTTTCAAGTTTTTTAATTCTTCAAAGGAAACTCACAGAAAAAAAAAAAAAGAACTTATAAATAAAATGCAAACACCTAAGCACAAGGCTGTTAAAAGACACAGATTTTTTTCACTCTCAGGTTAAGCACGGTCCTCCACGTCGGCCCAGCAGGCATGGCACACGGAGCCCCACCCCGTCAGCCAGGATGCCCAGCCCGGATGCTCCAACTGAGACCAGGAGACGGCCCTGCACCCAGCTGGGCCAGACCGGGTCCCCAGCCCTGCAGGGCCTTCCTCCTGGCAGCCGCCTCCCCAGGGCAGGGGCCTGTGGCCTGAGGCTCCGCCCCACGGCAGGAACGACTGTGCCCGCGTCCTTCCCCCCAGCCCAGGGAGCTCAGGCTGGAAGGCTGGTGGCACCATCAGATTTTACAAAATCTGCAGATGAGAGAGACTCAAATGACCAGAATCAACTTCTTCAGAGAAACAGGTTTTTTGGCAGGTGGGGACCTGACTTCAAATCCTGACCCCACCCACCACGCCCAGGTGGCAGAGGACACAAATACGAGGTGTGGCCACAGAGCCTGACTTTAGAATAAAGGCGGCCACAGCCACCGGCACACGAGCCTCTTCCCTGGCATCAACCCCTGACGCCGAAGGCTGGGGGCCGATCTCGGAGGACAGGTAGGGGCAGACGGCCTGGCACACAGGTGAGCTCAGGCTGAGTCCTGGGGACAGCCCCGTCCCCCCTCACATCCACACTTTCCCCAGCGCCTGGATCCGGAGACTCAAGGAACACGCTGGCATCTGTCAAGCCCGGCGATTCATTAATTACACCTTGGGGACAGTCACAGAGGCGGGTGTGGGCTGCCAAGCACCGTTCGAGCTTGCCGCCCGAGACAGACCTGGAGGTCGTGTCTGACATTGCTGGGTCACTGCAAGTCTCCATGTTGGCTGACAACAAATCCAAAACCTTTCCGGGGTTCACTTTGAGCTGAAGCGATTCAAGCCTGTACCGCCCCTCCCTTCCAGGGAGCTGCTCCTTCAGGTCACTACAACCTCACAAGCAGCCTTCAAGCCCTGAGGGGTCTCCCCAGGTCCCTCTCCTAGCCCCCAAGCTGAAAATCTCCCCAGAGCAGCTGCCAGAGGATGGAGTAGGACTCCCCTTGGTCACAGCCCCCGGCCCACTGCTGCTCTGACTCAGGATTCTGGGAAGGACTTTTGGGGCCAGGACCCCTGTTCTGCAGGCGGGGCTCCGGCTCACAGCAGGCAGGGCCTCATCGAGCTGCGGCGGAGCTCTCTGAGTTTCTAGAACTATAGCGAGCCTGCGAGCCACCCAGAGCCCCTGCTAAAACGCCAGTTCTGACTCGGCTCATCTGTAGCGGCACCTCACAGCCCGCGCCCTGGCCTGCTCCCAGGTGGGGTCCGCGCTGCCGGTCCGTGGACCACACGGAGTGGCACAGCCAGAGCCCCGCCCCAGAGGATAGGAGGGAGCCACAGGGTCATTTTAAATTGCCTTCTAACCACAACACAAAGTAATTTTAATAACATATTTTTTATTTAACCCAATGTGTCCAAAATAGTATCACGTCGACATGTAATCAGTATAAAAAATTACTAATGAGGTGGCTTACATGCTTTTTTTTTTTTTGTGCTAAGCCTTCAAATTCCAGGGTGCATTTTACCCTCACGGCACAGCTCAGCCTGAACTAGCCGCATCTCCGGCGCTCAGCAGCCGCGTGTGGCCAGCGGCTACGGTGTTGGACAGCACAGCTCCAGGGGTTGGGAGAAAGGGGAGAGAAGATGAGGGGAAGGAAGAAAGATCGGGAAGACGCTATTGGGCAATCCACCATGGGATGATACAGGAACTGCATAGAGCTGCCATCAGGAGAAATGGGCTCTAGATCCAGCTCTGCCTGGGACTCGGTGTGTGGCCTCTAAAGAGTCAGATAAACTTCGGACCTCACCCTTTCTACCTGTAAAATGGGTACAGCAATGCCTGCCCGCCAGTAGGCCCCAAGTCCAGCCAGGACACTATTCCCAGCGGGTGGGGCTTGTCAACACCGGGACTCTGCAAAACAGGAAATGAAAGAGAATCCGCACCCCCCCCCCCCCCCCGGCAACAATACCAGGCTCCCGAGGGGGGCCCTGAGCCCTCCAGAGAGTACGGACAGGAGGGTCTCCATGTTCACACAGAGCCTCCCTGGGGGCTGGGCAGGCTGGTGGGGGCTGTGTCCCCCTCCAAAGGCACCCTGAGCACTCTGGCCCTGTCTGGGAAGGGCACTCTGCTGTCACCGGGAATCGAGGAAATGCAGGCAGATAAAATCAGCACTGCCCACTCGTCCCCCGTCCCAAGCTGTCGGGGAGCTATTTTGGGGCCCCTGCTGTTGGGTTCGTCTTCGCATCCTTGGCTCTGACTTCTCCCCGCGCTCCAAGGGCTGAGTCACCAGAGAGGCGGGTCCTGGTGGGCACTCTGCTCTGGCGCTTCCTGGATCCCTGAGGCCCAGTAGGGCGTTGGGGGAGGAAGACCCCGCAGAGCACAGGAGCAGGTTGGGGGCACGAGGTTCAGATGCCAGCCTGCACTGGCACAGCACCGAATGCCACGTGTCATCCTAGTTACCCACCCTTTACAGATGTCAGAGCTGTGGGAGGAGGAAAAGGAGAAAGGCAAAGTCAGGCTGTGTGACTGGACACCATAACTCTGCAAAGCCCTGACCTGAGTTCTCCAGCACCTGGCCCCGTGATGCTGCCATGCCAACAGGCGCCAGGTGAGTCAGTTGCCCACCCTTAGCTCCCCCTGGGCACCAATGGGCACAGTGCCCGGCCCAGCCTCCAGGGAGCCCCACACACAGCTCCAGGGCCTCCGAGAGGCCAAGGAACCTGCCACGGTGCCCTGGACTCTCCCAGACACCAGGCCAGGAGGCTGTCTTGTTCTCAGTCGTACAAAAGAGCCCGAGCCAGGGGTCCTCAGCCTGCCCGTCTCCACATTCCCGAAGAAGATACCGTAAGTCCTCCAGCCAGAAACCAAGCACCCAGGCGCTAGGAGGAGCCACTTCTAGGTTAAACAAAGAACCATCCCTGGAACCCTTTGGCATCCGCTGAAAAGGGAAGATGGGTCTCATGGCCGTGTCCTCTCCCAGTGACCCCAGGTGACGGCCCAGGCAGGAGAGACCATCTGAGGCCCCTGGTCCCCACATCACCCTCGAGATGGGGGCACTCACGGATCTCCCTTTGGTCCTCGATGAATAAAATAATTAATTCCCTTCCCTACCAGCTGGAGCCACCTCTTGGTCGAGTCCTCCATGCTGGGCAACATAACTCCCACTATTTGTTCCCAAAATATTTTGTCCCCCAGGTAGTCTGAGGGTCTGAGGACAAGGAACACTCCTGCCCTCCCCTCCTCAGCCCTAGAGAACCCATCAGTCCAGGTAGACCGTGGTGCCCGCAGTCCCTTGCTGTCACTTCCTCAGCCCTTTGAGCCACATGCGTCCGGCATGTCCCCATCTCGCAGCATTTCTCCCGAGGTGCCAGGCCTGCAAGGGGCAGACCCGGTGCCCCAGGCTCCTCTTCTGGAAGAACAGTGCCAGCAGGGTGACCTCACTCATCCTCCAGAGCTGACCTAGACGCTGCCTCCTTCAGGAAGCCTCCCCAGCTGAGTTGGTACCTCCTCTCCAAGCTCCAACCGCACCCCATCCCGCCCCCTTCCCAGGTTGACCTGGCATCTTTAGGGAGGTGACCTGGGATCTTTAGGGAGGTGACCTGGGATCTTTAGGGAGGTGACCTGGGATCTTTAGGGAGGTGACCTGGCATCTTTAGGGAGGTGACCTAGGATCTTTAGGGAGGTAACCTGACATCTTTGCAGGGCCAGGGACCGGCACACAGTTGGCGCTCCCAAAATTCTGGCTCATGAACTGAGCGTGCTTCTTAACCAATCCAATAAGCCGCCTGGCCCAGGGCACTCACACTCACACATGCAAATACACGCAAACTCGCAAACTCGCAAACACACCCTCCTGGGCGGTGACTGCAAAGACCCTGCTGAGAGAGTCTTTGAAGCTCAGAGAAGCGGGGCGCAGTGGGTAGAGACACAACCCCGCCAGCGCCACGGCCTGGCCCCACCCGCGAGACACCCACACGGCGCTTCAAGGGGAAAAGCAGCCCACGGAGATGGCAGCTGCCTCTCTGGACAGCCAGACCTCCAGAGAGTCTACACGGAAATAAAATAATCTGCCTTCCCAGGCAGTGTCGGGAGAGAGCAGCCCGAACTGCTCCTTTGAAGAGGCAGAGGCTCCTTTCCCCAAAAGCTACGTGTCCTCCGTAAATGGGATTTCAGAACAGCGCTGGGAGGAGAGGCTGCGGCCGCAGGAGCCTGAGTCTGCATTAATAACCCTGCTGTATACATTAGGCAGATATTTAAAAATAAACCGCGATGAAAAGGAAAGCTGTAGATGACAGCAGAGGACTCGGGCCCTCCGAGGCCTTCACGCAAATGTCCCGCCGCTCTCCCGGCTCCGGAAATCTGGGCCAAACTAATCGGTTCTCTGATTTAAAAAAAAAAAAAAGTTGTCACCCAACTGCTTGGCTAGGAGGCTGCGCTCAGTCCCCGGCAGTGAGCTGGGTCTCCGGCGCAGAGGCCAGTGCGCATGCTCACCGCGTCCACCTCGGGACGGGCCTGAGCTCCACCTGGGCGGACAGGTCGCCTCCGTCCATCACCAGGGAGGTCAGTGCCCCATATTCACAACACCCGCCACACCCTGTGCCGCCACAGTCCCCGCCGCCAGGCTGCGTGTGACTTCTGTGGGGTCGGGTCTCTGCCCCACGCTGGGCAGTAGCATTACCTCGCAGACAGCATGTCCGAGGACATGTGCTAAGAGGTATGTGCAAAGGAGGTGAAAGCCCGGCCAGTGGACACCTGGCTCAGACGGCTTCAGCGTGTCACGGTCGTCACTGTTGTCACTCTGACCATCATCATCATTAGCGCCGGCCACGGCTAGAGTCGGGCCTTTGGCCAGAGCCTTTAACACGCGACTGCCGCGTGACTTGTACGTAACTCAGGCTAGTGGAGCCCTGGGCCGTGTCAAGAAAAACCCTGCAGTTCGTTAGTGAAAAATTTCACTTGTTGATGTCTTTTTTGTCACATTTAATATTGAAAATTTAATTCCAAAATCGTGGATTGGGTTGCATATAACTCATGCACAGAAAACAATAAAAAATAACAAATCAGAAACAATCATTTTGTTTTAGTAAAACACCGTGAGCCCAGGGGAAAAGTTTTTTTTCTAGTGTGGCAGTCAATGTGTTAATACCCCCTCAGAACGATCATCTGCTAAACTTTTCTCAGTCTCTCCTTTGCAGAGAAAATGAGCTACATCCTTTTTCTTTTTTAATTCAAGTTCGCACTTTATTCAGACGTTATTAGCTCTTACCGGGTGTCCTCTTCCTGTTCCGGAATCTCACCCAGGGTACCGATTACGTTTGTGGGCTGAGGCTCCTCCTGGCTCTGAGACTTTCTCATACTTACCTGGGTTTTGACGCCCTCGACAGTACTGAGGGGCACTGCTAGGGACTTTGCAGAACGTCCCTCTCTTGGAGTTTGTGTTGTTTTTCTCATGATTAGACGGGGTGACGGGTTTGTGGAAGGAAAACCACAGAAGCAAAGCGCCATTCTCATGATATCGTATCCAGTGTAGAAAATATCAATGTGATTTATCGCCACCAATGTTGACGTTGATCACCTGGCTGAAGCAGCATTTGTAACAAGTTTCTCTAAAGATTTTAATCGATACCCTCTCGCTCTCCCTAAAGGCCAGGTCAAAACCCACCTCCTCCAGGAAGCCTCCCCAGGTTACACATGCAGGCACACACACACACACTACTGGCCCCTCTCAGAACTTAGCACACCCCCCAGTGTTTCAGACGTCTGCAAACTGGCCCATCTCCTCACTTAGACTGCAGGCTCTGTAAGGATGCTAACCAGTGCCCGGCAGCACCTGACCTATAATGGAAAGTGAGCAAAGTGACCCCTGATTTCGTGCTCACCGAGCACCGGCTCCACGCCAAACACCTCACAGGCGACATCTGGCTGTAACCCAGGGAGGGAGGATCTCCTGTCATTGCCATTTTGCAGATGAAGGAAGAACTCGAGCACCAAGTACCCAGCAGAGCGAGGACTCGGCTGTCTGGCTCTGAGTCTGTCGCTTTACGACTGCTCCACTCCCCCCACGTGGGCGGTGAGCGCCCTCAGTTTACCCTCCGCGGCTGCTGCAAGGACAAGCTGCTGCAGCGATGGCAGGCGCGTTAGAAACGCACGAGAAGTCCTGGTCTTCAACACCCGAGGACATGCCCACGGCCCGGCCCGACCTCAGCCCAGGCTCCGTCCCACCCCATCCCCAGAGCCCTCCACGGCACCACGCCTGCCGTTTGTGACGTGCAGAGGCGGAAGCCACCGCTGTGTGCTTGCTAACATGCTGCGTCAGCAAGAAGTCAAAGGATGCATCTGGGGCTGGGACATCTCCCTTAAATTCCGCTTTATTAAATTTTAAACTTTAATAAAACAATGACACATTTCAAGTGCCAGCTCTGGGCCCCCCTCAACCCCACCACCCCACCGTCGTGGGCTCCCCAAGAACCCGGTCGCTGGCAGGGACTTCAGAGTGTTCAAAGCTTTGTTGGGGTGTTGGCATCTGACAGTCAGGGCCCTGTGCAGGGGACCCAGAACACGGGGCCCGGTGGGAGCAGGTGGCGTCAGCAGGCTCAGGGCGACACGCAGGGTGGGCATGGCCCAGGCAGCCAGCAGGAAGGACGGAGAACCACTCTGGTTAGGGATGAGGCTCCCTGCTGGTCCCTCAGGGACCCAGGTTCAACAGTGGAGCGAAGAGCTGGGACCCCCATTTCCTACAGTCAGACAGAGAGATGACGGACCGGGCTCTGGAGCAATCACCCCCTTCTTTCCAGAATAGCACCCCCTCCCTCCTGCACCCCTTCTCCATCTGCCTTCAGATCCAAATATAAGGCAGGGAGCGAAGTAATCAGAAACCCAGAATGCACGTGGTCAAGACACTGCTCCAAGCTTCATTTCTCCTAGTCTTGCTGCCTCCTCTCTGGCACCCGTCTGGGAAGGTGAGACCCCTGTCCCACTCGTCCCTACCACAGCCCTTTTCAGCAGAAGGCGGGGAAAGGGGCCCCTGCACAAGGAGAGCAGCGTGGACCCCCAGCTCCCGGCCAGGTAGCAACAGCCTCGAGACCCTGCTTCCTCAGCCCTGGGCCCACTTCTCACCCCTCACTGGGTGGCGTGCCTTCTAAATCGGGTGTCTGCAGGAATGCTTTAGGAAAAGCAGCATAAAACAAATTGGCGACTGTGAGTGCAGGGCTAAGCTTCCTAACGCCCGCCCAGCATGGCCCAGCCCCCCAACCACACGCTGTTTACAAAACCCCGGGGAGGTGAGACTGCAGGTTCTGTGAGGATGCTAACCAGTGCTAACCCTCCTCAGCTCGGCCCCTCTTTAGCACCATTTCCAGCCAGCATCATTTTTTTTTCCAGGCCAGAAATCTTGTCGGGAGAATGAGAATAGAGAAAGATGGAGATCTGCTAGTCCGGACCTAATCCTTCATCATTCCAGCCAGTGGGCCCTCCGTCAGCCTTGCAAACCTTTCCCTGTTTCCCCTACGGAGCAGCCTCCAGGTCCCTGCAGACAAACCAGCCCCTGGAACACCACCCAAAACCCGGGAATCCTCGGAGCCAGCACGACAGACCCCTCCCCATCGGCAGGTGCTGGACCGCAAGGGACTCCAGCGTTGCTGACTCACGGCCCTCAGCCGCCGCCTCCCCCACCTCCAAACCGAGCCAATTATGTTCTCTTCAATTCTCGATGCCCTTCAAGGATAAATACGTTTCCTTAAAATGAAGAAATTTCTCTCTGCTTTTTTTCTGCACCAAAGGGTGAGAATGGTTCCCACTGGGGAGAAGCGTGGGGGAGACGGTTTCATTAGGTTTAAGACGCTGGCCCACCAAACCCCTCCTTTGTAATCGAAAGTAATGAACTTTAATAAAAAACCAGCGCGGCCCCTTCTGCGTCCCAGTGGATAGATGCCACCGAGACTCATCTGAGTGCTGTCTTTCAAGGTTTCTCCCGCAGGGCACTGCAACGAGGGGAAGCCGAGGAGAGGGAGGAGAGGTTAATAGTGCTGACACCCCCTTAATCAGCCTGGTCTGCGGGGGGTTCTGGGACTGCTCGACTCCCGCCTGCCCAGACCTCTGCCCAGGACCTGTGGGGCCCGGATCAGGGCTCTGCCTGCCTGGTCACGTCCCAGGCTGGGAACACCTGCACACAGCAGTCTTGGGGGGCCCGGCCGCGGCGCCCCTCCTCCCTGCCAGCACCCACTCTACCCCAGCAAGGTCCCTTCGATCAGCTGGTGGGAAGTCAGGGCCATCTCCCCGGCCTCAGAAGGCTCACTCTGGCCCGGGGCATTTTGAGGAGCAAGACGTACAAATTCCCTCCTTCAACCCTTCTGTGGGTTTAAGCACAGCATAGCTACACGGAACCTTCCAGCATCTTCCGCCCCAAAACAACTACTCTCAACTTCCCTAGTCTCCCTTATTTTTTATTGCAAAAGTTTTTATTACAAAAGTAATAGATGTTCATTATAGAAAATTCAAAAAATACAGATGAGCAATAAGGAGAAAATGAAACTCTCTCATAACATCGCTACTCGGAAATCACATTAACATTTGGGTTTATGGCCTTCTTCTCCACGCTTCTCCGTGCATATAAAGGCAGGTTTCTGTTTTTGTTGTTTTTTTGTTTTTTGTTTTTCCTAAGCAAAAACGGGATCAGAATGTTGACTTCCGTATCTCTGTTCCTATCCACGCGCATTCTCTGTCACCCAGACTCGGAATCTACGACTCCCCCTGCCGCAAAACCCGCTTCTGGACACTCGTTGAACTTGAACTTGGAGCACGTCCTTCCTCTGTCCCCTCATCCGTAGGCTCAGAGCCTTGTCGCTGTGTCCAGGCCCCAGCCCCCAAGGCTGGGCTGTCATTACCGTCCTCACTGGCCCCGGCCTCCCAGCCCAGAGTGGGGCCGGAGGTTAATTGGTTCTGCTCACCGTCTGTCTGTGCTACCACACGCCCGAGCAGAGCTCAGGAGGGACCAGCCCCGGGGTTCGGTTAGATCATGGTACATTCCCCAACGACCGAATACGACACAGCCAGGAATAAAGGGTGTGGTGGGAGAGTGTTGAAGACATGGATAAATGTTTTTAAGGCAGCATACACAGTAATATTTACAGTAAAAGCTCAATCTCATTAAATATTATGTCTATTTGTAAACACACATATACCTATAATAACGAAGTGACTAAGTGCACTAAGACTAATTTGCAGATCATTTAAATTTCTAAGTGCTTCCCTGGATTTTCCAACATTTATATACTGAAAATTTTTATTTTTAAAAATATAAAAGCTTGGGAGGATTTAACGGAAAAAAAAATGCCTAGAGCAATGGTTCTTGGGTTTTATCTGCGTCAGAATCACCCAGAAGATTCCTTAAAATGCAGATTGCTGGCCCCACCCCAGAGTCTCTGTCTCAGGGGGTCTGGGGGGAAAGGCTGAGAGTCTGCACGTCCAACAAGGCCCCGCTGGGGCTGACGTGCTGGCCAGAGCCTTTGGAAGCCGGGGTCCTAGAGGTTCCCAGCGATGGCATTTAGGAACAAGGCAACGCCACCGTGCTAAACCAACGAGGGTGAAATCCCCTCACTCCTGCGGAACGACACTGGCCTCTAGGGAGCCCTGAGCTCTGTCCACCCCCTCTTTGCCCCCAAAATGAAAGGGGACACCTGGACCTCGGACACCACTCTCTTCACTTGTGTCCAGAGGACACTGCTGGCCTCTCCCTTTCCCAGAATGGACCCTCCAAGGCCCGTCCCCCCCGGGCCTTCCTCCCACTGGGCCGTGCGGTCCAGAGAGGCTGATGGAGAGGCCGGGGCTGGCACAGAAGCCACCGAGCTGGCGTGAGCTGCCACAGCCCCAGGGAACCCACACAGAGACGCCAAACACAGAACACGGATGTCCACGCACAGCCCCGCCCTTCGCAGAAGGACTCTTCGTCCCGTGGCCCCGGGTCGCCAGGAGATCCTTCTTCCTCAACAACAAACTCTCTGTGCGCCCACCCCTTCCCGCCTTCTCTCGCTTATCCGTCGTGTGCCTGACTCACCGTCCCGCCTGGCAGGACAGACAGACAAGAAAACACAGCAGTGCAGGCTGGTCCATGCTGGGACTGAAGCCTCCATGGGGCCACGTAGGGGCCTTGAACAACGTCTGGGGGTGGCGAAGTATTTAAGCAACAGAGGATTCATGGAAACAGGACAGCCAAGTGGTTAAGAACGTGGGCTCTGGCTCACCCAGGGCTGGATCTACATCCTAGCTCTTCTACTCGCTTAACCTCTCTGGACGTGTCACTGGGCACCCAGTAGGCAGTGTCTAAGAGGGTCCCCAGGGACCGCTGCCTCCTGCGTCCACGCCCCTGTGTGGCCGGATCTAGTCTCCGGCTCCTAATGAGGAGGATACGGCAGCAGAGGCAGGACGGCACTTCCGAGATTAAGTTATGGACGGGCGATGGCTCTCACCCTGGGGTCTCTCTCGCGCTCACCCTCTGCTCTGGGGAGCAAGCTGCCATGCTGTGGGACACCCACGCAGCACGGAACGGAAGCTTCGGCTGACAACGACCGCAGAGCCTGAGCCGGGGAGCAGCCCCCCTCAACCCAGCCAAGCCCGGGGACGACCGCAGCCCCACAGACGCCCTGACGGCAGTGTCACGAGAAATCCTGAGCCAGAGCCCCGGATAAGCCTCTCCTGCATCCCCGACCCACAGAAACCGAGAGACGACACACATTTGTCATCATAAGCCGTTGCTTGTTACGCAGCAATAACTGACTGCTACAGAGGGACAGCAGTGGCATCTGACCACGGGCCGTCATGAGGACAGACCAGGCCAGTGCAGCAGAGCTCTGGGCACAGAGCACGGCGCGCAGTAGGTGCTTACAGACGTTGCTGATCATAACCGAGAGCATCTGCCCTCCGCACGTGCCCCTGCGGGACTGGGTCTCGCGGCGTGATGTGGGGCCGCAGCAAGCGGTAGGGAGAGTCAGGGGTGCGCGTCTTAGTTTCCATGGCTGCTGGAACAAACTACCGCAAATTTAGTGGCTTGAAGCAATGTTAAGTTTATTACCAGACAGTTGGACTTCTGAGTCCAAGTTGGATCCTATCGGGCCAAAAGCAGGGTGTCGGCAGAGCTCCGTTCCTTCCAGAGGCTCTAGAGGAAAACCCGTCCCCTGCCTTTTCCACCTTCTAAAGACCACCCACACCCCTTGGGTCTTGGTGACGTCGCTCTGAACTCTGCTTCCGCCGCCAGTCACTGACTCCAACACTCTGCCACTCCCGTAAAGGGACCCTCACATGTCACTGGGCCACCTGGACACCCTCCCTGTCCCAGGATTCCAACTCGCACTGGCAAAGTCTCTTTTGGCCACGGCAGGGAACAGGCGCACAGTTCCAGGGATTGGGACGTGGACATCTTGGGGGGCCACAGCAGGGTCCCCCTGGTCTCTGAGCCTTCTCTCCTCCAGGCAAAGCTTTCCCGGCTCCATCCGCTGCTCCTCCCACAGAGGAATTCGCCTCCCTCCCCCGCAGGCCCCTCCGCCTCCGTTCTCCCTGTATCGCTGCCTCCCGCGTCTTTGCAGATCAGGTTGAGATAGAAAATCTCGACACCGTATTCCCACAGGACTGGATTTAATAAGTGAGGACTTGGGCTCTCACACATTTTGCAACACTTCGGGAAAACAAACAGCATCTCCTACCCCGCCCCCTGCTAACACTGATTCAGCATGAAGATCCTGCTTCCCGCCCGGCCGCCACGACGCTGCTCACCGGGGAGAAGGCGAGTTATTCGGTGCCGGCATTTGAGATCTGATCCATCGGCAGTCTTTGATCCGTCTCCTAACAGTAGTGCATCCCAGCTGCCGTAGCTGGAAGGACTGGGCTTGCTGTTTCAGGACACGGGTGTGGGCGTGTGCACTCGTGCGAATGTGTGCGCGTGTGCGTGAGGGGACAGGGGCCGTCACGCGTGACCTGCGTCTGAAGCACATCACCAGCACCTGCAGCAGTGCTGCGGAGGGAAGGGACGTCCGCGTGAGGCTGGAAGGACAGCGGGGTTCACAAGGGAACCCCCTGGCCCTGCCCAGCTTGCCACGGCCACCTGTGTCCCCGACCGTCTGTGTCACTGCCACCCCACCACAGCACCACCATGCCTGGCGCACAGCGTGAAGCCAGCGTGAGGTCAAAGAGACAAATGACCCAGATCTGGGGGTCTCCGTGGAGCCTCCACGTCCAGATCCACTGTAGGTTGGACTCAGCCACGCCGGGACCGTGGAGGAGATTAAGTTCTTTCGTGAAATGTTCTTTGTCCTAACAAGGGAGTTAATTAATCACCCTCAGATGGGTCGTCTTCTCTTTGCCAGTTTGTCACTTGCAGGAACTGGATGTCTAGAGCTTTGGTTTCTAAAACAGGAACACTGCAAAAAGAGGAGTTCTGACTCACGAGGGAGAAGCCCGGGCATCACACAGACAAACACGCACACGCACACACACATACACATACACATACGTATAATATATACACAGAGAAACACATGCACGTACACGCATACATATACACACATGCATACACGTGTGCACATGCGCACACATACATATACACACAAACACATATGCATAAGTGTGCGCACATACACATACGTATATACACAAACACACGTGCATACATATGCATACATGCACACATACATATACACACAAACACATGCATACATATGTGCACACATATATACACACAAACACACATGCATACATGTGCGCACATGCACACATACATATATGCGCAAACACACATGCACACAGACACAGACACAGACACACACTTCGGGAATCCCTCTAGTTGAGCACAGCCCATGCTGGGAGCTGCGGGCCAGGAACTGGTGACCGAGGCTCTCGCAGGCAGGCCCCACCCTGCCTCCAGTCCAAGGCTCCACACGGGAAGGGGGCTGCAGCGAGGGGGTTTTTGGGGGGTTCTGTATCCTGGGACCTGGCCACATTGTCAGCCCCCTCCTGCCACCTTCTCCTGTTTCTGAACACCACCACAAACAGACACGCTGCTTAACAAACCCAAAGTGACGCTCTTGTATCAGAACCAGACTAAGTTTCTGCGCCTCCCCCTCTGCGCAGCGATTCTTGGGCGTCCGTTTCCTCGTCCCGGCTGTGAGCAGAGCCGAGGCCTTGCTGGCCGCGTGTGATTGAACACAGTCACCAGCACCTCCCGCGTCGTCATTGATTGAGATAAATGGCACTATTTTTTTCTTAAAAAAAAACCTACGCCTAATGAAGTCTCTTTGGTGCCACCATCTCAGCAGCAGAGACAGACGAGAAACAGTTTCTTGGTCTCATTATTCTAAATTACAGACATAGCCCTGACGCCGTGTTCAAGGTTTATTGAATTTTCATGGGCTATCATCAGCCTCTGCACTCCACGCGTGTAATAGAAACCTGCGCTCAGGGAGGTCTCATGGCCTCCTTTTAAAACCTCAATGAGAATGGGCCTCATAACCCAGTCTCCCCAAGAACCTTCCAGAAAGTTCCAGGCTCCCTTTGCCAGACCAAGAGAGAGAAGGGGAAGGAGCAGAGAAACCAGCAGAAGGAAGAGAAGAGGAGGAGAGGGACAGCAAGAGGGGTCCTGCTTTCCCCAGCTGAGCCGGGAGCCAGCTCCCCGCACGGAGCCCGTCTGCACCCCGCTTCTGCAGAGGTGGTGGAGGTGGCTCTCATGCAAAGGACTGTCCAGAAATCCAGGGGGAGCAGCAAGCCCAGTGCCCTCCCCACCTCGAAGGGCTGAGAGCTGCCCCCCTCCCCAACCCCCACGTCCCTGGCAGGAGGCCAGAGATGTGTTCCCGGCACCGGCTGGCCCAGAGGGGCTGCTGTCTGGGACCCCAACCCCAGCGAGCTCAGGGCTCCCCCTCAGGATAAAGGAAGTGGAGTCTTCTTACCAAATGGTAAGAATCCCAGTCCCCGTCACTTGCCTCGTTCCAAATCCACTGGTGCCCTGGCTCAAAGGAAAACTGCCACCTCAAGAAAAGAGACACAGAAAAGGCCCCCACCCTTGTGGCAGGTTGAACTGTGCTCCCCAAAATTAACGTCCACCCAGAACTCCAGACGTGACGTTTTTTGGAAACAGGGTCTTTGCTGATGTAATGAAGGCAAAACTCAAGATGAGATCGTTGATTGTCCCGGGTTAGGCTGGGCCCTTCATCCGATGACAAGGCCCTTATAGGAGACAGCAGGGACACAGAGCTGGGGAAGAAACCAAGTCACGACGGAGGCAGGGAGGGGAGTTGTGCTGCCACCAGCCAAGGAACACCAGGAGCCACCAGCCGCTGGGAGAGGCTTTGGAGGGACGTGGCCCTGGCGGCAGCTTGATGTCAGACTTCCGGCTTCCAGAGCTGCTTGTGGAAACTTGTTGTAGCATCTTCCCTAGGAAAGGAAACACCCTCTCCATTCCAGCTGCCCCCTGCAGCGAAGCCCACTGCTAGACAGCACACGCACACACGTGTGCACACACATGCACACACACGCGCACACACACTTCCATTCTGCTGCTGAGTGCCCCGCTCTTAAACACGTGCCTGGCTCTGCAGGTCCTCGCAGGACACTGGGACTCTCTGAGCCCCTCCCCGGGCGGCGCAGGGCTGAGCTCCAGCAACACTGAGCCTTCCTCCTCCTGGATCCTCACCCGAGGAAGGTGACGGCACTCTCCACGAGCAGCATCACCCCCACCCCCACCCCCACCCCCCTCCGCCGGTCAGCACTCGGGAGAGCCCAGCTAACCGGCAGCCTGCACGGTGGCTGCCACCCCTCCCGGGCACAGCCCTGGCAGCTCTGTAGAGGGCTGCGGAGGCCACGCCCTGGGGCCACAAGAGCTACAGCCGGCCCCCGGGTATCTGAGGGACCCCTCGGGGTCTGCAGTGACCGTCCTCCCTTTCCTCTCATAAGCCACATGCTGCTGTCAGCCCCACACACACACCCTCTCGGGCCCTGGGGAGGGGAGGGCAGAGACCTGGGGACTCCACAGCACCCGAGCCCGGGGTCAGATGGCTCTGCAGGGAGCTCCAGAGACCGCAGGATTCTCCCCGGCACTCTCTGCCTTTACAGATGGGGAGACCGAGGCCAGACCGACCGCAGGGCTCGCATTCATTACAGCACACTAAGTCCCATCAGTCATTCACTTAGTCTGCAAGCATTTATTAAGCTCCGACTGCAGGTCCCGAACTAGACTGCGAGGATGCAGAGTTGAATAGAATGAAACGTGCGCCCCCAGACAGCCTCAGTCCCACCACGCAGGAGCGACGGGTTCTAAACCACACGGACATGCAGCCCCCAGAGAACCGGCATTCCTGCGCTTAGCAGTGACGCTGGTGCCAGGACCCCTGCCTGGCCCTGACTTTGTCACCCCAAATTGTGGCCATGCATCCTCTTCTGCTCATCCATTCTCACCCACAGGGCATCTCGTGTGGGATAAGGCAAGGCCCTGCAGCTGCAGAAACAAAAACAATGGCAGTCCCCGCCCTCTAGGGACCCAAGCACCATGGAGGGGACAGGGGGACACAGCAGGCCGGGCGACGCCTGTGCTGCGGGAGCCCTCGGTTGCAGTGGGACTCACAGGGCCTCAGCTCTGGAGAGCTGGGGAAGCTTCCGGAGGAGGAGGAGGAGGAGGAGGAGGGTACCAATGCAGGCCTCCCTGGCAGGGCAGGGCGGAGGAAAGGCCGGGGCACTGGGAGGGCCAGCAGCCACCCGCGGGAGGGACGGAGATGAGAGTGGACAGGCCCAGACGAGAAAGGCCCGAGTGCCCCGCGGGGAGGGTGGACGCTGCCGTCACTCAGGCAAAAGGTGTTGTTCCGTCCTGTTCTCACTCTGCAGAGCTGGTGGCCCGCCTCCACTCCGCTCTCCGTGCAGACTCCCTGGCGGCTCACCTGGCGCTCCCTCCGTGTCCCCTTGCTTCGCAAAAAGTGATTGTGTTTCTTTGTTTTGTCCCTGAAGAGCTCGTCCTATCCTGGGTACTTCTCTCACTTTCAGCTGTAAGAGGAGACTGCCTGCGCTGGCAGTGAGGAGGTGCAGGGGTGAACCGGCTCAGATCCACGAGCAAAAGGCAAAGCCCTGTAGACGGGACGGGCTGGAGCCTGGTTCCTCACTCGGGACACTCTGTCCCGGCCACCCTGCCCAGCCATGGAGCTCTGGGAACCAGGGCATCCTCTCTGCACGGACTCGGAGGGTTTGTGGGCCCTGAGTGAGGACTCTGAGCCCAGACGCACAGCTGTGAGAGGTGGCAGTTGCCCGTGCCAAGAGCCCGCCAGGTCCTGGGCTCACACGGCCCCAGGGAGCCAGAACTCCCTCCCGGCTAAGAGGGCTGACCGTCCCTGAAGCAGCCCTGGCCCTGGCCCAGACCAACATTACAGCCCCCACGTACTGCCCCTGCTTCCAGAGTAAGGTCTGGTGTCCCTGTCAGTGTCCGTGAGGTGAGAGGCCAGCCCCCTCCCAAGCTTCAAGCTTCAGACTGCAGCCCCTTGTCCTCTAAGCACTGCTCGAAGCCGCTCAGCCATCCGGCGGGGGAGCTCCCCAACCTCAGAGGTGTCCGTAGTGCTGCCCTGGGGCTGCCACCCCATCTGGGCACACGCTGCTCAGGGTCCCCGCGGAAGAGCAGAGGAGGAGCAAGTGCAGACACCTCGCTCTGGCCTCTCGGGCCCTCTGTCCTCAGGCAGCCTGGGTCGCCCCTGACATTGTCGTATCTTCCCACCTCCCAGCCTTTGCCTGGCTGCTGCATCAGGCTAGAATGCCTCCCCCCTGCCCCTAGTTACCACCCCCCACTCCGTTTACCAGCCCTGTCCTGGCATCCCTGTAAGACCCCTGCGGTGGCATTTGACCCACGGCAAACCACGTGATGCTGCTGTTTCCTCCACTGGACCGCGAGCTTCTCCGGGGAGCTCCCTCCCCGTCCAGCACGCACGGCCGCCGTCAGAGGAGCGTAGGAGCAGCGACGCACGGGTAGAGACGTACACGTGGGACCCCTGACGGTCAGCACCACGGTCCACAGAGACACCGCCGACCCCACGTCCTCACTCTGCAGATGGCGAGCGACCCTTTGAGAAAGGGGAAGAGGCCCTGGGAGGAGAAGAGCCCCAGGTGCCCCTCCAAGGACAAAAACAATAGAAAGTGGGGCCTTAGACCGTGGGGCCTGGGGACACATTAAGCCAGGGTCCTCCTGACAATGCCCTAGGCCCCCTACATACACGCCGAGCTTCTTCCTGCTTCCCAGACTTGCTTGTGCCTCTCTCTCCCCTCTTCCTCGCCTGCCCGCCTCCTCCAGAACCTGTCTCCAGACGCGCGGTCCAGGCAGATCACCCGTGCTCTGTCCTCACACTAAGCCCTCCAGGACCACAGTCCTGCCCTTGGCTCCAGCCTGAGCCTGGGATCCTGCCATGGCCTCGAGAGGTGGCCCAGGCAGGCAGAGAAGTCCGAAGCAGACACCCTGCAACCCTGTCCTCCCGGAGCCGGCAGCCTGGCCTGGAGGGTCTGTGAGCAAGCGGGCTGGGCTCAGGGTGTGCGCCAGGGCCGCGCTCAGCGGGGGCCGCTTCTCATTCTGCCCGTCCCGGGAAAGGTGACACCACTTCCACCCAGCAGACCCCACCGGCTCCCAGCTTCCCAACACGGAAGAGAAGCTGCCTGGGACCTGGCAGGCTGCAGCCCCAGCCCAGCTCCACCGTCCTAGCCAACCTGGGCTCTGGCGATTGTGTGTGTGTGTGTGTGTGTGCATGTGTGTGCACATGCGTGTGTCTTCAAAGACTTTCTTTCAACTTTGCAAAATCAAGACATCTCTAGCATAAAAATAGAGAGCCCATTGGCTGCAATCTGCCACCGTATTTTTGCTGAGACCTTCCATTGAGCGCGAGTGTAATCCGCAAGATAATATACATGCTAATAACATTTTCCGGGGAAGCATTTCTCACTGTTATGAACACAAATTGCTATTAAGGGGTATATTTGTTAGCATTGATGAGACGTAGATGACCCGGCTTCTGCAACGAGATGGGAACAGGCTGATTCTTTTCCCCCCTAAGCTGTTCGGCTTCTGAAAAAGAATTAGCCATAATGTGCTGAACATGCTACACAATTCTGAGTTAATCTTGAAAACTCCTTTGTGATCCCTCTCCCATTAAAGACTTTAAATATCTTTATTCTCTTTTAATAGAGCGATTCATCAACGTGTTCCTCTAAAAGGTAAGTAATATGGATAGATCCCACGGGGGGTGTTGCGAACACAGGAATGCTCCGCCTGGACGAAGATGCTCAATGCCGTACCTGGTACTTAGTAGGTGCTTAATAGGTGGATATTAGTTGATTTGTTGAAAGTCCCTAATATTTATAAAACAAGGCTTCTCAATATCGTATCAAGATTTTAAAGGTAAGAGATGCTTAATCATCACTTCCTGTCTAATTCTGGGGAGACGCTGAAGCCCCTACGGCTGGGACCTCAGACTCTGCCGAGCGCCACCTGCCGCCACGCCGCGCCACCCTCTCCCGGGCCGGCGAGCAGCAGCGCAAGAGAAACCAGAAACACTGCGTTTTGTTCTCAAACATTCAGCCGGTCCCCACTGTGCGTGTGACAGACCCCAGGACACAGACGAGACAAAACACACCTGCTCCGAGGCGTTCGGTCTGCAAGAGAAGCGGCCAGAGAGGCAGAGCCAGACGCGGCACCACCCGCACAGGATGCCACCAAGGAGAAGCCCATGGCAGCGGCAGGCTGCGTCCTTCCCACAGGATGACTGTCCTGGGCAGGCAAAGCCTCTTCCACGCAGACACCGTCACACACGCCCGGCACGGCCACCGTCGGGTCTCCCTTGGTCCTGACCTCTGGGTTAAAGTGACAGTCCTCTGCCAGGGCAGTGACGGCAGTCGGTCACTCGGGACACGGGCGCTGGCCGTTGCAGCAGTGCCGCGTGCAGGAAAACCCACAGGAGCGAACGAAGGCTCGGGCAGGCTCGCGACTCGGGGCTGCTCTCTCTGGGGCAAGCAGGTTGTGTCCCCGTGTCGGCCGGATGTGCCATTGAGCTATTGATGCTCATGCAAAGCGGGCACCGGTGAGTCACCGTGGAGCTGGTACTGCAGGTAGACACCGCGGGCGTCGGCAGGCACGGCGCGTGGAAATGACTCGACGCCGTGGGTATCTGGGGAAATTCTGCCTCGATACGGCAGAGAAGGCCGAACATGGAGCAGGGCGGCGGCAGCTGCTCCTGCCCTAATTTATTGCTGTTCTCTCGTTTACTCCACAAGCACAGACTGAGCGCCTTTTGTGCCCCCTGTGCTAGGCCTGGGGACAAGGGACAACCCAGCCTCTCCACCACCATACCCCAGGAGCTAATGACCCCGGGCGGAGCTGTGGACAATGGGAGACTGAGTCAGGGTGGTCCCCTGCTGAGTCTCCTGCTCCCTGAGTGCCGGGCCCTGGGCTGGGCCTGCTTTATACAAACCTGCCAACCTCCTGGCGGGCCCTGAGATGGGAGCTCCTGGCCCTCTTTTACAGCTAAGAAAACTGAGGCCGAAAGAGGATAAGTGGTCACATGGCTAGTAAGTGGCAGAGTGGGGATTTGAACCCAGGCTGCCCAGTTCTGAAGCCTAAGCTCTTCCCTGACTTGGTGAATGCAACCAATATCTTGGACCTGATCATATTATGGGATGTTTCCCCAACCACAGACCATCCTTCCACCCAGGCAGCCAAGCGCCATCGACCACATGAGGATGAGGACTCCTAGGAGCAGCCTTGCCTTACCCCAGAGGCACAGGTCTGTGGCCACGCCCTCCCGCAGGTGGGTGGGCCAGGAATACACTCACGGACGTTGCTGAGTGCCCACCCGCCAGCCCGTCTCCCTTGCTAGCAGAAGGCCAGTGTTGTCCAAGCGTCCATGCAGCGGGCAGGCTGGCCCGTGTCCCAGCTCCGCCACAGGATGCAAAGCTGGATTAACCTTAAACCAATTAGGGCAACTGCATTCATTCTGCTGATGACTGGCTTAGGAATAGGCACATGATGAAATTCCGGCCAAGGAGACATTGCTCAGGAGAGCAAATCTGCTGGAGAAGCCTCTGGGAATGGTTTCTTAGCTCTCAAACAGAGACACAAGGACCATTTTTCACCTATCGGATTGGCAAGAATCCCAAATGCTGAGAGCACGCTCTGCTGGCGTGGGGAGGCAGGGCCCGCGTACCTTGCTGATGGGAGCGTAAGCCGGTGCCAAGCCCAGGAAGGGCGATTTGACAATATCCGTCAAGGTTACAAATGCATATCCCTCCTGCCCGGGCAATTCCACTTCTGGGAATTTATCCTACAGGAATACTAACCTATTTGCAGAACTGGTCATAACAGCAAAGATTGGAAACAACCTAAATATCTATCAAAAGATAACTAGTTGAACAAATAAGATTATATCTGTATAATGCAATGTGATATAGCTGTAAAAATAACACGAAAGATGCACTTTAGGTATCACAATGTTTTACTGAGTAATAAAAAAGCAAAGTGTCTAAAATGCATAAGAGTATGCTATCATTTAGGAAAAATGGGAATGGGGTAGATAAAGCTATATATTTATATTTGCTTGTGCTATATCTTCTTATATGACAAGATTCTGGAAGAATTCCCAAGCAATTTCTATTAGTGAGCGGATAAGGACAGGAGTAATAGCTATCTTTTTGCATACCTTTTAAGTGTTTTAGATTTACAAACCTGTGGATATAACATCTACATAAATAATTATATATTTTAAAAGAGAGTTCAGCGAGGAAGGGATGCTATCTTCTCTGCCTGTGGACACTTGTGTGTGAGGACATGAGGCCTGGGTGGAACCACAGCAGCAATTTTGTGCCCATGAAGGCATTAGGGTGAGGTGGAAAATGGAAAGAACCTGTGCCCTCCGTGATGTTGTTGAGAATTAACCAAACCTGGAGCTGCCCCCCCTCAGAGCTTCCTGTTGGAGGACATAAATCCCTTTCTTGTTTAAGCCATTTGAATTGGGTTCTCTGTTACTTACATACGGCGGCATTCCAGGGAGGAAGCCGGGCCCTGGTAAAGGCCTTCCCTGTGAGGACACAGGACAGACGGAAGACCTGTGCCTCGGCCCTTGCTCCTGCTGCCAGGAAGAGATGCAGCAGCTCAGGGTGGACGCAGAGGACGACACATACACATCTGTCTCTGCTCCTCCTCTCCCCGGAAACACCCCCTAAAATGAATAGCAGTGAGCATCTTCCAGTGACAGAAACCCACAAGGACAAAGAAGAGAGCGCGGGACGGAAGACAAGTTATATCAACAAGAGTTTGGAAGCTGGAAAGCAGAGGCGAGAGCAGGCAGACATCATAGATCAGAAGAAGCTGAAACCAAGCCCAGGCTCAGCTGAGCGAGTCTGTTCGGAACCCAGGAAGCCCAGGAATCACTTACCCCAGAAGGCAGAGGCCTGGGTGGGGCTAAAAACAGGAGGATCTTAAAATTCAACAATAAAAAAAAAAATAAGCCCAATTTTAAAAAATGGGCAAAAGATTTGAACAGACAGCTCATCAAAGAAGGTATACAGATGGCAAATAAGCATCGTGTCACTGGAGAACTCCAGATTAAAGCAATAAGACACTGTGCACCAAAATCCAGAACGCTGACGACACCGAACGCTGGCGAGGACGCGGAGCGCCAGGAACGCAATGCCGGTGGGAACGCAAACGGCAGAGCCACTGTGGAAGGCAGCGCGGCAGTTTCTTACAAATGGAACACGCTCTTACCATAGGACACAGCAATTGCACTCCTCGGTATTAACCCAGGTGAGTTTAAAACTTATGTCTACACAAACACCTGCACGTGGATGTTTACAGCAGCTTTACTTGTAATTGCCAAAGCCTGAAAGCAGCCCAGGTAGTAGGTGAATGGATAAACAAACTACGGTACATCCAGATGATGGAATATTATTCAGTGGTAAAAGGAAATGAGCTATATCAAACCACGAAAAGACACGGAGGAACCTTAACTGCATGTTACTAAGAGAAAGAAGCCAACCTGAAAAATCTACATGCTGTGTGATTCCAACTCTATGACAGTCTGTAAAAGGCAAACATATGGAGACAATAAAAAGATCAGTGGTGGCCTGGGTTAGGGAAGGGGAGGATGAATGCGTGGAGGACAGGAGGTTTTCAGGGCGGTGACACTACTCTGTAAGATACTATAATGATGGATACATGTCATTACACACTTGTCCAAACCCATAAAACGTGCAACACCAAGAACGAACCATAATATAAACTGTGGACTTCAGCCATACTGACGTGTCACTGTATGTTCATCCACCGTAACCCGTGTGTCACTCTGACGCAGGATGCTGACAGAGAGGGAGGCTATACGTGTGTAGGGGTAGGAGGAACATGGGAAATCTCTGTACCTTCCTCTCAATTTTGCTACAAACCTAAAACTTCCCTAAAAAATAAAATCTATTAAACAAACAAAAAAAGAAAACAGGAGAACTTATGGAAAGTCTGCATGAGAACTAGAAATTCTACCCCGACCTCCTGGCAGGAGGACCACTCTACCCCCACCATGAAAAACGATGGGAGGTGAACTCTCCGGAGAGTTTGTGCCAAAGAGGTTCTAGACTCAGGGACGGAAGACACAGCTGAGCAGGGGGGTGAGGCCACGTTAAAAACAGGGAGACGAAGGGTAAGTCTGTACGCTGGATGATGAAGACTCATACCACCTTCTCCCGCTGAGCTTCCAGAAGGTTCTCAGCCAGACCTCCACCCCTCCCCCTGGCAAATAGTGGGAGGATTTCTCTCTGGGAAACTTGATCACCCCAAGAGAAAAGACCTAAAGATGCTGACACTGGGGAATCCCAAAGCAAAATAGCCAAGTCCCCGCACGCCAATCACCCTGCATGGGCCACTAGCCAGCAAGCTACTCCCCAGCTCTCAGAGCTGCCAACGAGCTACCTGGTCCTCACTCCTGGTGTGGGCAGCCTAAGACCACCAGACTCTTGAGAAAAGTCTCTAACTAAAAGACAGATCAAAGCAAACAGGGGGGAAAAAAAAGGATTCTAAAGGAAATAGTTTACAAGAAACAGAAGAAAATATATATATAATGTATGTATTTTAATATCCTCAAAAAATTGGAAGATATTGTAGTCATGAAATAAGAATAAGTGGATTATGAATATAAAAATGAACATTCAGAGAACCAAAAAAATTCTTGGAAATTAAAAATATAATAGCAGAAAAATTTTTAAATAAACAAAATGTTTGAAAACTAAAGTAGAGGAAATCTGCATAAAAGTCAGGAGGGAAAGTAGAAAATAAGAAAGATGGTAAAATTCAAGGGTTAACCCAAGAGGTCCTTCATTCATCATAAAATTGTAGTTATAGAAAAAGAAAGTAAAGAAAACAGAAAGGATACAATTGTCAAAAAAGCAATACAAGATATTGCTCCAGAACTGAAAGGAATATATCCCAAGATTTCACAGATCCTCCAAGTCTGTGGCAGTGGGAATTACACAAGAAAAGGAAGACCCATTCCAAGGAACATAATCATGAGCTGTAGAACACAGAAATGGGGAAAAATCCTAAAAAACTTCCAAAGAAAATAAGCAGCTCACACACCCCTCAGAATCTGAAAGGCTTCTGATGTCTCAGCAACAATGGAAACTGGAAGACAATAGAACAATGGCTTCGAATTTCTGAGGAAAAGTGATTTACAATCTAGAGCCAGCCATACTATCCATCAAAAGAGAGGCCAGAATAAAGACATTTCAGATAAACAAGGTCGCAAAAGACTCACCACCTACTCAGCCTTTTCTCAACAAGTTACCAAAGTACTTCTCCCAAAGAAGAGGAAAATCCAAAAAACAGCATGATCCAAAAAGTGGGATCCAGGGTCCTGGGGGGTGCCCGGAAGATGGTGACGGAAAGTTCTAGCATGAAAATCTGCTACAGAACAACGGTACGGGCAGGGGAGGGGCTGGGAGGCTCCTCAGGACTGTCTGAAAAATAAGCAAACAAATACAGCAAGTAGAAAGCCTGGTGTGTCTGGAATATTCGGAGCTTTTCAGCTCTGTCATGGGGTTTGGAAAATAATTTGTAATGGATGCACATAAAACAAACAAATGAAAAGTAACAGGCCAATTATTAACTTCTGAGAAAATTAAAAGTCATACAAGAAAGAAAAATATAATCATAGTACGACATGAGTCTCGCTGTGAATGATGGCTACGTGGTCATAATAATGCAAACATTGAACATTGATTTAGCCCTAAATGAAGATTTAACATTCTCGGGAGGACAGGGGAAGGGGGAGCTTGCGGGGGCCTGGGGCTGCCACAGTACGTAATAAACAAAAAAAAAAGCCAAAATGCCTTCTCTTCCACGATAGTGAGTCAGTGCATCAAATCTAAAATGGGGAGGGAAAGGTCAAGAAATAGCAGTTAAATCAAATTGTATAGCAATGTGGGTAAAATACAAGACAGACTCACTTAAACGCTGAAAACTGCGGAAACCCAAGAGCTGGGAGCAAGAGAGAGGGAGCTGGGAGCAAGAGAGAGGGGGCCGGGCACTGCCGTCTTTCCTTATAAGACCAATAGTTCTATCTCGATACCTGTGTGCGCAGAACTTGGATAGAAAATTAAAGAAGAAATAAACCAGAAGGTGTCTGCTGATCTCTGGCCTGAGGTCAGACCTGCATCTGCTCCGGGAGGCTGTACCACCAAGGACCCGGAGCCAGACCTGGGAGTTTACGAGACCAGGGAAGGAAACAGGCCGTCTTCAACATTGCAACTGGTACAAACGGCGGGATGTGAGTGAGCATCACTGGCCGGGGGTCTTTGTTTGTGTGTGCACTTATTTCTCCAGGCCAGAGATCTTAAAGCTGGATGGTTGGGACGAAAGTGTGCCCAGTTTAAATTTGAACAGACACTGCCAAATTGCCCTCCGCGAGACTGTAGTGACACCCACACTCCCACCAGCAGTGAGGAGCGCTCTCCCTCATCCTTGCTGACGCTTGATAATAGAGATCTTTTTAATGTTTGCAAAACTGCTAGGTGAAAAAAATTGCATCTCTCTTTTTTTAAATTTGTATCTTTATGATTATTGGTATCTATTCTATAGTAAATAAACTAGGGAATACCCTGCAAAAATCAAAAAAGGGCAAGGCGTTGGCATGAAAATACTGTGTTTCCCCGAAAATAAGACCTACCCATAAAATAAGCCCTAGCAGGATTTCTAAGCATTTGCGCAATAGAAGCCCTACCCTGAAAATAAGACCTATGGGCGTGGCTACGCAGCGTATCTGCACAACCCGTGCATTTCGTCGCGGAGCAGTAAAGAAGACGAGCAGCCTTTCTCATCTGCCCTATGAGAGCTCTGTTGCTCAACATGAGAGATTGGGGTCAATGGTTCTAAAGGAAATAGAGTCGCAAGAAATTCAGGATGGAATTCGGGGTTTGGAGAGTTATGATGATGTTCCAGAAGAAAACGACTTAACTATATTTGAATAAATATAGATTGTTGTACCGTACTTTAAAAAAAAATAACACATCCCCTGAAAATAAGCCTAGGGTGTCTTCTTGAGGAAAAATAAATATAAGACCCTGTCTTATTTTGGGGGAAACACGGTACCTCCATGTTGCATTATTGTTCAGTGAAGCAAGTTGCAAATAATGTGTACCAAATGATACCGTTTATGCTCAAAAACGTATACCCCCCAAAATACCCTCTGTGTGTGTGTCAATTCATGGGAAAAGTTGTGAAATGAGACACACCAAACCGTAACTGCGCTCCCCGCTATGGGAGGGAGAGAGTCAGATGGGCGGGGAGAGGGGATGTTCTCAAGGTGGACTTTCACTTTCTCCGTATGGATAGACAGAAGCACCTGTAGCAGAGGAAAAATAATGTTCCTTCTACTTTTCTGAGTTCCTAGCTAGGGCCACTGTAACCAAAGACACACTAACAAGAGAAAAACAAACCGGAGTTTATTTACATGTATATTTCCCATATACGTGGGCAGAAACGAAGCTAAAGAGTAATTCTGAAAGAGGTGGCTGCAACTCCGGCTCATACAGCATCTTAAGAAAGAACAATACATTTCTTTTTTTTTTTTTTTTCTTAGACAGAGTCTCTCTCTGTTGCCCGGGCTAGAGTGCCGTGGCATCAGCCTAGCTCACAGCAACCTCAAATTCCTGGGCTCAAGTGATCCTCCTGCCTCAGCCTCCCGAGTAGCTGAGACTACAGGCATGCGCCACCATGCCCGGCTAATTTTTTCTATATATTTTTAGTTGACCAATTCATTTCTTTCTAATTTTAGTAGAGACTGGGTCTCGTTCTTGCTCTGACTGGTCTTGAACTGCTGACTTCAAGCGATCCTCCCACCTCGGCCTCCCAGAGTGCTAGGATGACACGAGTGAGCTACCGCACCTGGCCAGAACAATACATTTCTACAGAAGTGACAAGACAAAAGGCAAGAACCCTGGGTCTCTACGGGAGGCAGATTGTAGTGCAGTCTCCAGGCTGATAAAGGTCTAAGTCGTCTTAGGTGACCGACCTCCGTCCTTCCTGGTGGAGAGGGCAGGAAGGACGCTACTATAGATTTACATCCTGCTTTTTTAGGCGAGTAAAGAAAGGCAGGGCGAGAGCTTTTCTTGTATCTGCGGCTTCTCAACTGCCCTCAGTTTGAAATAGTCCTCATGCCAAAGGGGCATCTTCTGCGACCCTTCGCAAGGTAGCACAGGAGTCAAACGCGCGGGCTCTGCACCAGCTTGCCGGGGCTCTAAACCCCCGTGTGGTCTCAGGCAAGGGCTCCCGTTTTCTCTTCTATAAAACAGAGGTTACATCTGCCCCAGGGATTGCACGAGGATTAAAAATATTAGACACACATATATACACGCACACACACGCTGTACACACAGACGCAAGTGCTCAGCGGAGGCCAGAGTGCGCAGGCGGTACCAGTCCAACGAGGAGCTTGCCGAGCACAGCCACCACTGCCAGAGACGACAGAGGAGGACGAAGCACCCTGGGGCCTGAGGCGGGTCAGAGCCTGGCCCTGCCCTTGCCAGTGGGTGACTCTGGCCCATCACTTACCTCTCAGAGCCTCAGTTTCCCACTTGTGCCATGTGGGGTGGGGAGGCAGGGTGGGGGGGTGGGGCTGGGTGGTCTTAGAAAGCTGCTGTTCGCTGTGCCAGCCCCTCCTCCCCTCAGCTGTGTCTCCACCTCCACACCTGCTCCACATCCACCTGGGTCCGTGGGCTGTGCACCCTGAGCCCTGGGGGGCCCAAGACTGCCAAGTCCAGAGCCTTCTGCAAGCCCAGGTCCTGCCACACTAGGTCTTCCCTGAGCCCACCATTCCAGAGCCCCGTCCCTTCCTGCTGTCACCTGGAGGCCCCAAGGCCTCTCCCCTCCAGACCCAAACATTGCCTCCCCTTCTGCAGGAGTCAGGCTGCAGGTGGGGCCACAACTGTTTCACAGGCCTCACATTCAAAATAGTGCTCTTTGCATCCCATCCTGGCCCTGAGCCCTCAAAGTGGCTCCTCTACCCGAATTGCACATAGTTTGGGGACTGGAGCAACCGGACAGCTGCCACCCTCTGACCACGTAACCCTCCACCTCCACCCACCTCTCGGAGAACCAGGTCCCCATCCGGCTGCAGCCAGAGCTGCATGTCAGAGCCCACGGGTGCCCACTCGGCGTCTCCCTCTCTTCAAACACTCCACACGAAGGTGCTTTTATCCTGCTTTAAAAGCTTTAAAAGTGTTCACAGTGGTTTCCCCATTTTTCTGGGCTCTTTCAGATGATAATAGTTTTAATTATAACAATCATTAGAGCATGATACCTTCAATTTAGGCAATCAGCTCCATTCAGAATATGCAAACGGGAGGAGGGTGAGTTTGGGTTTCAGAACACGGCTCCTGGCGCAGGTGCGGGTGTGGGTGAGGCCTGGCGCGGAGGCAGCTCTGGGCAGAGGTGCCCGGGCCTCCCAGGAGCAGGGCTAGAGGGAACCCTCCACGCCTGTGACTCCCGCCCAGGAATCCCCGGGCGTCCCCAGGAGTCGTCCTGCAGCCCTCAAAGGCCTGTTGCAGCTCCCCATGACTCAGAGAAGGTTCTAATTCTTCAGTGCTCTCCTATCCAGTTCAGGCTCATTTGCACAAAATCCCTGCACACTCACCTGCAGCTGCCCTGGCCATGTACTCTTCCTGGATAGGAGGGACAACTGCCACCACCTGTCCTGCACCAGCCTGGTGCCAGCACAATGCTAGCAGGTGACCAGTTGTCCTGGTTTGCCCAGGCCTGCCTCAGTGGTAGCTCGGAGAGCCCTGCATCCGGGACACCGTGAGTCCTCAGGCAAAGGGGATGGTCACTCGATGTGCTGGTCCCTGACCTGACTGAGCCTCGATCTAGAAGGGACCGAGAGCTTATAAAATATTGACACAACAGGGATCGTTTTAGTGTCCTCGGGCTGCCATGAAAAGTTACCACAAACTGGGTAATGCAAAACAGGAGAAGTGTATTCTCTCATGGTTCAGGAGGCCACAAGTCCAAAATGAAGGTTTTGGCAGGGCGGGCTCTCCCTGGAGGCTCTGAGGGGACCCTGCCATTGCCTCTCTCCTGGCACCAGGGGGTGGCCAACAACCCTCAGCCTGTCCCTGGATCGTGGCTGCATCACTCGATCTTCACGTGGCCACCTTCTCTGTGTGTCTCTGCGTCTTCCTTCTCCTCTTCATATGAGACACCAGTCATTGGATTTAGGGCCCATCCTAAATCCAGGGTGATTTCATCTCAAGATCCTTAACTAATTGCATCTGTAAAGACCCTATTTTCAAATAAGGCCACGTTCTGAGGCTCCGGATGGGCATGATTTGGGGGGACCCTGTTCATCCCACTACAGAAATAAACAATAAATGCTGTGATTTGTAAAACTCCCACGAGATCCCCAAGGCTGGAGGGAGAGGAAAGACTCGTTCGTTCACGCCACGGGTGTTCGCCAGGCCCCGCTGCACGTGCGAGGGGAACACCTGGGCACGGAGTTGGCGTCCCTGCACCGTGGCGCTCCTGGCCAGCGCAGAAGGGAGTGGCTGGGACATGCCGGCCTGGGAGCACCCAGGCTGTCCCGCATGGGGAGCAGCCCTTGGGGGACCGAGAACTGCGGGAGTCCCTGTCACTGGGGGCAGGCATGGAAGAGAAGGCCAGTGTTGGGCATAGCCCACAGCCCAGCGATGGCTCCGATCAGACCCTGAGAACCGCGGCAGAGATGAGGGCGGCCGAGCATGTCTCCCTGCGCCCCTCACCCCTGCTCTTGGCGAGACAGCTGGCCACACTGCCCTGCCCGTGGGAAGTGCGGACACAGCTAGTCCCCCAACTCCATCGTTCCACAGACCCTCGCCTGAGCCTCTCTGTCCCA
>CAUYPO010105462.1:0-30492 GCA_963574435.1 Cheirogaleus major
TCCCAGCTACTCAGGAGGCTGAGGCAGGAGGATCGCTTGAGCCCAGGAGATTGAGGTTGCTGTGAGCTAGGCTGACGCCACGGCACTCACTCTAGCCTGGGCAACAAAGTGAGACTCTGTCTCAAAAAAAAAAAAAAAGAAAAAGAATTCAAAATTACAAACACAAAATTAATAACAGGACCTTGGAAGAGGTCAATGTAAATGAGAAGCCTTGAAGCATAAACATTATTATCTTTGCAGTTATTTCACTTCTGATGATACTATGCTGTCTTCCAAATACTACCATTCACAAAAAAACTTAATGATGTGGAAAAACTAACTAATGAATCTGACTCATTTAGCTTGAAGAGAACTATGATTCAGAGTTTCCTGCAGGCTAAATTTGGGCAAAATTTCTAAATGTTCATTCTTATTGTATTTTTATCGCTCAATCTTATATCACTTTATCTATTGATGAGCTTCTAATTTACTTAAGTAGTTTGAAGAAAAGGTAAATATGTAATCCATTAATTTAAACAATATTCAAACAAAAGTGAGTAATTATATTTCTAAACAGAGAATTAATCCCTTTAGTAGTTTTCTTTCATGATAAATAACTAAAAAATTATTGCACATAAAATGCCTCCATCTCTGGCCCCCCAGTGATCATGAATCCAACATCAACTGCCAAGTCTATCCACAATGTAGCTGCTAAATATCTTAAAGCTGTGTCTCAAAATTAATTTCTTACACTACTATTCTAGCTCAAGCCCTTGGCTGGAAAGAAGCAATAACCTTATTGCTGATCTCTTGGTCTCCAGTTTCTTCCTGCAGTATTCTATTTTTCACCAACTTTTATTTAAAAGTTGGGGCTTCACACATACTCATTCAGAAGCACAACTTTGATGTGACCATGATCTGTTCAGCAACTCTTTATTGCATTATAGGTTGAGTATTCTTTATCTGAAATGCTTAGGACCAGAAATGTTTCAGACTTTGAGTTTTTGTTTTTGTTTTTAGATTTTGAAATATTTGCATATACATAATGAAGTATCTTGGGGATGGGACCCAAGTCTAAACAAAAAATGTATTTTGTTTCATATATGCCTTATACACATAGCCTGAATGTAATTTTTTGCAATATTTTTAATAATCTTGTGCATAAAACAAAGTTTGTATACATTGAACCATCAGAAAGCAAAGGCATTGTGTGTAGAATTTTTCACTTGTGGTATCATGTTAGCATTCAAAAAGTTTTAGATTTCAGAGTATTTTGGATATCATATTTTCAGATTGGGATGTTCAATCTGTATTAAATTATTTACCTATTGTATGTATTAAATGTTTACTATATTATTGGCATTTGCTATGGATTATTTCATTTATTCATAATATCAAAATTACAAAGTAGATATTTTTATTATTCTTATTTTATAATGAGGAATCTAAGTCTTAGAAGCAACTTAACTATAATTTTATGGCAACGATATGTGCAAGAGCCAGGAATTAAACAAGATTTGTCTTACATTCAAGAACTTGTTATTAGCTATTACATTCCATGTTGAAAACAACCTTCCCAAACTTCTTTCTTTTAGTACAACACCGTAGTGTTTACAGTGATTCCAAATTTAACTAATCCATGTTCACCATCCTTATTTTACCTTTCTCCATCTTCAGGAATTTGCCCATCTTTGTTCAGGAATCTCTGTTATTCCTTCTCCTTATAGTCAAATCCTATATATTCCTGAGTACTCACTACAAATTCCATATGCTTCAAAATCCATTTCTTTTCTTTTCTGAAAGTGAAAGTAATGCCTCCTTCCACTGAACTACCTTAGCATTTTAATCTATTATACATACACAATCCATATAACTTTTTTTTTTTTTTTTTGAGACAGAGTCTCACTCTGTTGCCCTGGCTAGAGTGCCAGGGCATCAGCCTAGCTCACAGCAACTTCAAACTCCTGGCTCAAGCAATCCTTCTGCCTCAGCCTTCCAAGTAGCTGGGACTATAGGCATGTACCACCATGCTCAGCTAATTTTTTTTTCTATATATTTTTCGTTGGCCAATTCATTTCTTTCTATTTTTATTAGAGACGGGGTCTCGCTCTTGCTCAGGCTGGTTTCGAACTCCTGACCTCGACCAATCAACCCACCTTGGCCTCCCAGAGTGCTAGGATTATAGGCGTGAGCCACCATGCCCTGCCTCGATCCATATCACTTTTTGATCTCACATTTTAATTTTGTATTTGATGATATATTATACTTCACTTATCTGTATTATTTGTAAGCTCTTAAAGGACATAGTGTCTTCTCCATAGTCAATACTTAATAAGTATTGTTGAATCAATGGACCCAGCATAGACAATGCCTCTTCTACTATGTAAATCTTAATACATTAACTTCTATTGGCCTAGATACAAGCTGTGTTCTATATCTACCACTGGCTCTTACATCCAAGTGCTGTGTAATTGACCCTTGGACAATGTGGGGGTTAGAGCCACTGATGCTCAACACAGTCAAAAAACCATGCATAACTTTGAGCTCTCCTCATACTTAACTATTAATAGTGTACTGTTAGTGAGAAGCCATACCAATAACATAAACAGTCAATTCATACATATTTGTATGCTATAATTTATTATATACTATATCCTTACAATAAAGTCAACTAGAGAAAAGAAAATGCTATTAAGAAAATCATAAGGAAGAGAAAATAGACTTACTATTCATTAAGTGGAAATGGATCATTAAGGTCTTCATTATTGTTGTCTTCACAATGAGAAGGGGTGGCAGAGGTGAAGAAAATCCATGTGTAAGTGACCTGTACAGTGTAAACCAGCGTTATTCAAGGGTCAACTCTAATCACTTAACTATAAAAGTGATCATTCTTTATTCATAGACCTATGGAACAATAATCACAATATCCTATGTTTTACAACTATTCCAGGGTGCATCCTACTACCTACTATATCACTAACACTCACCACTGAGGCACAATACCGAAAATTCAGGCCCCAGTGCAATATAAGTAATGCTACTGCAGTTTAGAGATTGCCTTCCAGTTATAATCTGGCATTACTGCGATGCTGGATGATCATGGGAATTTCAAGAATGGAGCGTAGATTCTTACTGGGTCAGAAAAAAGCAATAAAAAACAATATTAAATAAAATAAAATGATAATATACAAAAAGTTAGCAGTGATAGAAGTGACTTGTTATATTCTGTGTCTAATATGGACTAATAAGAAGTATAAGGCCCTGGCTTTTCTCTTTCTTTCTGGTATATGAGCCTAAAACCAAGTTCAATTTATATATTTAGAGGGAAATGATGGGTAACATTATTCTTGTAATATAGTATCACCCAGCCTCTGGTGGATTTTGAATTATTTAGATGTTCTGAGAGTTAGCAATATGTTCTGTTAGCTCTGGATCTATCTAGTGTGCTTTTCAAGGCTTCTGTTATTTGGTTTGAACTTCTTACCTCATGACAGATTATAGAGTTTATCAGACCTAAACCAAAGCTTTGAAAAGGTCTTGATTTGTTTTAAACTTGAAATTATTTTAACTTCTAAACTGCTCCCAAAACATAGAAGAAATTAAGTGCCTCTTTAAACCGTAAATTCTAACCATGTCTTAGAGTAAATCTGAACAGTGAGCTGCATTTGAGATTCCAAACATAATTCAAAACAAATCTGAATTCTGAATTTAGCTATTGACACAGAACATTCTTTTATCATTTGTATGTTATTATATGAATGTTGTCATTTGAAATGCATTTTTCAAAATTATGGGTAGTAACAAGGCAATATTGTATGCCATATACAGTCTTAAATATTCTCATAATGATGGGGGTTACAGTAGCAAATATAATAGAAATTGGTTAATATTAATGATTTCATTCTTTAATTGCAAATGCTGCTTCCTCCACTAGAACATGACCTGCTGCTAGCCTCCTCTGTTCTTCTCGCTCGCCTATTCATCTCCTGACCAGAACACTGCTCCCTCCAAGTGCACCTCAAGTAACTGTGTTCAGTGTTCTTATGGGACTGGGCTACTCTCCCTCAGACTACGTATAGGAGGCTATAATGGTATAGTCGACAGTAAATATTTAGTTCATGTTCCTTCTCACTAGGCTCTGAGACCATGAAAACAGGAACTGTGTTAATTTCTGGTTATCATTGTGCCCCAAGTGCTCAGGGACAAGTGCATTTCATGGCACAGTGTAGATGCCAAAAAATATTTATTGGAGGAGAAAATAATCCAGGTACAAAAGATAATGACAAGGTTACTGGCCCTTTCTGTTCTTTAAAGTCCTACCCATGGGACTGCTGCCGCAGGACCTCAGTCGCGCTCGTGTTTTGGTGTTTTGTATCTCCCCTCCTTACTTGCTCTATATAGGTCAATTCACCAAATGGATGATTAATTTCTTTTTTAAAGTCCCAGTGTATTAAGCTCTGACATGAGTGACATGGGTGGTTAAAGGCTTATTAACTGAGCCTTAATTTTCATACAATAATATAGTTTCATTTTGTTTTTTGTTTTTTCTAATAATTCTATCTGCAAACATTAGCTACAGTAATTCAAATATGACTCCCCTATTAGGATGTCAGCCTTCTTTTTGCAGTAAATAAGATTTTAAATTATTTTTCTTTTGATTAATTTCTAAGTTAAATGAAAAAAATGTATAACATGTCATCTAGATTCCTATATGTAGTATTTTTAATAATTAAATCCCTTTTTACTTCATTTAAATATTATATATTATAGGAAATAAATCATATCTTGATTTATTGTAAAATCATTTTATTGCTACATATATTTTTATTGTCAAATTTTACATTGTCAAAACATTCAAAGAAAAGATGAAAGACCCATGTGTTTGTTGTACAAAACCTACCAAGGTATAAAGAGATAGAGAGAGAGACTCTCTGAGATACAGATGGAAGATGTTTATAGCAAAGGGGCAGAAGTGCAATCCTGACATCACCTACTTTCTTTTCTTGCTAAAATAGAATTGTTCCCTCTGGTATAGTTTCTAGTGCTTCTTTGTTTCTGGTCCAGTTTTACATGACTTCAGCAGTAAGGCTGGTTTAACTTCCTCAGAGATATAATTTCCTGCAGTTTAATAGGTTTCTTTATTAGGATGCTTTCCCCTGTTGATCAGCTATTATATATTTTCATTACTTAATTTCCTTTCATTACATATGGGCATTATCTAAGAAGAAAATGTGCAAAGTTTTAACTCATAATGTTTATGTTAAAAAGTAATAAATTATTATTAGTGGTGGTAGTATTATTATTATTATTCTTAGGAAATACTCCCAATGGGTGCTATGGACTTGACTTCACACTGATACTCTGTGCTTATACTATACTTTTCTTCTTAAATATACAGAAGTGGGAGAACATTAAAGATTTTGATGCAAAAAGTAATTGATTTTTCTTATAGATTAGGGTTATGAGAATGAAGCTGAATGCCTCAAAAAGGAATGAAATGTTAGCAAATATCAACATATAAATAACATAGGCTAAGAAAAACAAACTTAGAGAGAACTCATTCTTCATCATTTTATTAAGATAATATTCCATTAATTTTTCCTTATCACCTAGTCAGTATTCTTTTCAAATTCATTTGTTAACTGACTCCTTTGAGCAGAACAGAATTAGAATTATGGATTTATGACACAATAGTGAACCACAATCACAGGCATAACCACAACTAACAAGTTTTCCATTCATTGCACTGCATTTAAATATCAATCCAATAGAAGTTTGCCTGAAACTCAAATAAGCATCTCCCTGTTCAGCAGAACATAAAGCTAATAATATGAAATTATTTTGGTCAGTGAAAGAGGGGAGCACAGGACTAAGAAACAAAGATGTTAGATAGCAGAAATGCAATTGATTTATGATCAATGTAAGTGCTTTCAATAATGGAATAGCTCACCTTTACAAGTGCTATAGAGGCACTGAAATGTAATAAAAGTCTATTAAGAACACAAAATCAAGTTGGCATAGAATCTCAGAGAAAACAGGATTTTTATAGGCGTACAACTTCTAGCATAAACAGTATTATATACATACTAATTAACTGTGCCTTTTGCAAATATTTAGAAAATAAATTCTATTTTATTTCTATTATGTTTCAGTGTTTTGATAGAGAATTTATAAAGTATATGAGCTACTTTTATGAAAGCATATAACATCAACAATTATAACTGCAAAGGTTTATTCATGCTTAGAAAACCAGTTCTGACAATTTCTTAATCATCTTTGCAATCCTGTACCACATACTTAGTAGAAAATTGTCCTTTGAACTGTTTCATCATGGGGCTGTGCTCCAAATCATAATTACTTTGATCAAACTGTCCTTTAATTTTCAGCTGGATAGTAATTATCATCAGGAGGTCCTATAAATGATATAATAGAAATTTGAATCCAAGTTTACAGAAAATTTTATGAAAAGCAACCTAAAAGGATAAGTTGTTCTTGTTTTAAGTAGCTAGCTGAGTTTAACAATTTTGACCTCTCATCAACATCTGCTGAACAATTGTGAAATAGTATAGGCAAAGTAAAATTGCCAAGATGCTAAAATTTGAGCTAATGCAGTCATCTAAACATATTTTACCAAAGTCCTTTGGAAACAGACATTCCATAGTAAATATCAGAATGGCAAACTTTTTCCATTTTTAATTGACTAATTCAGTAGGGAATGTACAGAGAAAAATGAGGAATGCCTTCTACAATTTCTTTAGTTACAGGCTTCTCATGGCTAGATTATCAACTAAACTTTGAATCACCCTAGATATTAAAAACATGGTCTGGAAAATCACTAAGTAAACAAAAAATTAAGCTGTTGAGAATCCCTGTCTTCACACATTATATGTCTTATGGAATTTAACATTATCGTAAATAATTTATCATTTGTAACACCTTATGCTATATAGGACATAAAGTTAAATCATATACATTTTAGCAAATGCTTTCACAAGCATTATAGTGTTTGATCCTTACGTTCTGGAGTAAGCATTTTTATACTTTAGTCAGTTTGTCAGTCAACATGTATTTATTGAACACATCTTTGCTTGGTAATGTGCTGAGTCCTCAACATTCATTGATAAATAAAACAGACTCAGTGAATGACTTCATGGAGTTTATGATGTATTTTGAAAATTTGTGCGATAAAGAAATAAATATAGATAAATACTTTCAAGTTTTCAAAATATTGCAAAAAAGAAGAAAATGATGTATAAATGAAGAAAATAAGGCACAACCTTATTGCCTTATTTCCCCAGAGAAATATATCCAGAAAGTGTTGATCCAGAGTTCAAACTTAAGAATACAATTTTAGTATCCTATATGCTACATAACACCTAGAATCTCTGAGCACCGTCTCCCAGTGGATTGCCAGCGAAGAATGTTGACCAGTAAGGGGAATCATGGGAAAATCACATAGCCACTTTCACTAGTCTCTTCGTATAGCTGCCACCACCATCTTAATCCTTGAAAAAAGAAAAAGATATGCTGCTAATACATCTTGATTCTACTTAGAAAAGAGTATCAGTGCTAATTTGGGGGCATATCTTGACATAGTTAGAAATTCATGCATAAGAAAAATAATTTTCCTGGGCAAAAGTATTGAAATTTCAGGGGTTATGCATTTTTTGTCTACTGCTGTTACCTTCAGAGCTTCAAAGAGTATTTGGTGAATTGTAGGCATTTCAATTTTTCTGATTGAGTGAAACAATAAATTAGAATGTAGAAAAAGGAAAAATATAAGATGAAGGATTGCATGCCAATTGGAGGGAAAAGTAGAAAAAAGTTTGAGTGAAATGATTATGCCATACTCTGGTAACAAATTAATGTAATGCCTATATATGTTAACATTGCTAAGGAGAAGAATTTTTGGCATTTTCTTCACTCCATGTCAGAATAACATCATATCATTAGTGTACTCTCACAATTACTGCGTATTTAACATATCTGTAGTGGAAATGTTACAGCTAAACAGCCAAGTCCAGTAGTAAGTTTAAATAGTGCTTGAAAGGGAGAATGTTGCAGAAAACAAGGAGCTTTCTTCCCTACTTATGTCATGGAGGGAACTATAACAAGGAAGAGATAAAGAAACAAAGAGCAGAAGCTAGGCTATTTAATAATGGGAGAGAGGCTTTCAAGTTATGATTTGCTAGGAGTTTTCAGTTATTATTATTTATACTTACAACCCATTAAATCCCACCATTTATTACAATAGCTATAGGCTGTCCCAAAGCATTTTCAAGAACCAAAGAAGACTTCATACTGATGATTTATGAGAATAACAGGTCACACTCTTCCTAGAGGACAGTGTTAAGACTGACAGAAATGAAATACTGTGGATATTTCTGGGAATATAATCATACCATGGTTTTAGAAATATAAAAAGCATGTGTTTTAATAAAAATTAAGTTTGATGCCCTTTCAATTAAATCTTAAGCCTAGTAAGCTAGTCACTTCCCTTCAAGGCAAGGCTTCATGAAGCTTATATAAAGAGTTCCTTTCATAGGAATATCCACCTAAAACTGAATTTCTGTGGTATACAGAGTTATAAGAATGGTTGCTCATGACTCTTGCCCTCTCCTTTGAGCACAGGTGGAATCAGTGAATGTTATGAAATATTACTTTCATGATTATGTTATACTATTGGCAAAAAGAGAGATAAATCTGGAGGGAACAATCTAATCACACGAGCACATAATAAGCAGAAAATTTTCTCTGACTAGTGGAAGAAGGAGAAGTTAGAGATTTGAAGCAGTGGAAGAATTTTATAGGCCATCGTTGCCTTAAATTTGGAGGAGCCCTCATGGACGGATCAGAGATCAGCCACTAGGAGTCAACCCCCAGCTAATGACAGTAGAAAAAACGGTGTGTACACACACATACACACTCGCGGACATATACATGCTCACACACACGGAACTTTCCAAAATAATTCAGCTCTGAATTTGAATCACATAAATAGGGGGTTTCTCCAGAAGCCTAGGAAATCTAACCTTTATTCAGCATTATTTCTGTAAATAAATATGCTATAATATAATATAATGTCTAGAAAGCACCTTTAGACCTAAGTTTTATTTCTTAAATTTAATCTTTCTTGCTTCCTTTTGAAGTTATTTCTTTCCCAACTGCAATCCATAAAAGTAAAATGAAGCCATTTATTAGTCTCATCAGGTTATCATCACAGATTTACTTTATTTATTTTATTCCTACAAATCTGACACTTGATTGACCTCTCATTATTTTTAATCAAATATTTGGTAATGCAAGAAAACTATCACTCTAAGGAAAACAGCAGGAATATCTACTTATATTTGTAGTACATCTTAAAAATTGTAAAGAAGCTCTTGCTAAGTGAATGTTGTAATTGAAAAGGTTATAATTAAATTAGTAAGCACTTTTACATACTATATTTATTTATTATTGAAATAATCTTAAGTCATAGGTTGTTAGTACCTTCTACCTTTTCAGAAGAAAACTGAAGAACACTAATAGCTTATATGAATGATTTTTACGAGTCAAGCATTAGCATTTTAGAGAGGAGAAATGGGCTTGTAGCATAAAATAGAAAAGCTACCCCGAAGTATCTCACAATAGGAGAGCTTCCCTAGACAAGGTGGTCTAGCCATATTCCTCATCCTGCTTACTCCTCCAACACTCAAAATATCAAATATTGTCTTCCTCTAAATGAGTATTGTTAAAAACAAAACAAAACAGATCTGTGGTTCTGCCTTTAGTATTTTGGCAGAATAGTTTATGAATAGTTTACAGAATTTCATACTCTACAATCAATTGCAGTGACAAAGGAGATAAGAACTTTAATTGCATTCTTTAACTGCTATATGTCAATATTTATCTGATATATTTACTTGCCATTTGTTATTATATTTTTATATAGACTTATTACTATGTGGTAACATATAATATATGCTTAAATACCGACACATACGTCACATGATCCAAAACTGGCAGATAAGGCCCTTGCAGGGCAGAGATTTTAGTAGCACCATGAACTACGAGTTCACACTCGTATTGTGGGTTGTGGGTTGCTAAGTGGGCCTTCACACAAGATCTGTGGTGGAATGTCCTTTATCTTGACTTCTCTGAACCATCAGAGGTGTGAGGCCTTGTAAGTTATCTCATGGCTGCAAGGAGATCCCACCATTTCTGAAAAACTCAAAAGGGAATGGAACAGTGAAACAGAAAGTTACAAAGTTCTGGTCATCAAATCTTACTGGCCTGGGAACTTGAAACCTAAGAGAACTGCAAAAAGGCCTTTTTGTTCATGGAGCTGGTTACAACTTCTTCCTTCATAATCTCACACAAACATATTTTCTGTAGTGTACTCTACTCAGAAACAGACAGGGAATTCAGTGAAAGGTAGTTTAACCAAGTCAAATTGACACATTACAAATCCACAACACTAGTAAGGAGTTAAAGAACACACTAAAGTAAAGAAGTAATGATGAGACCTTCCTTAGAGTCTAAGAAAAAATAAATTCCCTTTTCCCAAAAATTGAACTCTATATGAGTCAAATGATCTCTACCCAGTCAGGGGTCAATTAGTTCATGTTTGTTTGCTTGGTTTTTTTTGTTTGTTTGTTTTCAGCAGAAGTGAGATAAAAAGTGGAAAACAAAAGAAGGTCTAAATTCTAGAGTATGATTTTGAATTCTTTCTATTTCAGATTTTTATAATGTATTATTAAAATGATTCTATTACCATCAAGTTCATAAAGAGATAGCAGTTTGACAAAGTTCTGTAAGGATGCCAACTAAACATTTTATTGAATGCATGTAATTATAATAAAATTTGACTTACAAACAGATAAATTAAGCCAACCATTATGTTTTATTTTTTGAGTCAAATTTGTTTTTGTATTGCCAATATTATTCTTTTACTATCATGAAATCAAAAAATGTATCACATATGGAAAAGTACTAGTTTTTTATGCTGGAAATAAACAATTCTCAATACCAAACAATTAAAAAAATCTCTTCTCCCTTTTCTTCTAGTTTCGAATAGATTCCAATTTAATCGTACTCAACAGATTGGCAGAAAGCATTAAGCAGACACATTCTTAAGAATATTCAGCCCCAACCATGTTTTTTTACTGTGATAATTACAACTGGGTATAGCAATAGAATGGTTAGCTTGAGGCTCAAGCAAATAAACTGACTCATATTCTGCTCGCTTAGTAATAACACTGTTGTTTGATTCTCTTTCTTGCAAGAGCTTGACTACTAACAAAACAATATTATTTTTCTCATAATGTGTTTTATCTTCAAGACTAAATTTACCATTAAAAAACATTTCCCAATTAAAAAAAAATTATGATTTCCAGGAAATGGCCACAACTTAAAGTAGAAAGGACAGAGATTCAGTTCCGTATTCCCCAAAGAGATTGAAACCTACTTTTACTGAACATGAAATGACATTTAAGACTGTGCTAAGATTGGCCACTAATACAGTAAATGGAAGCTTTAGATTCATCTCACTAGGGATTTAATTAATATGGGGGATAAAACAGGGCAAAATGATGAAGCAAAAAAGTAGAAGTTCAATCACTAATCTGCTACTTAAAACCATGAAGATTAGTTTCTTCAAGATGACTTGTGGGGCAATGGTTAGGGTACTAGAGAAAAAAACCCTTAAACCATTAGAATGGATCACCCCATTCTTTTATAAATTGACAAAACTGCCAAACTTTATTGCTCCTTTCTTTGACTTCAAGCTCCAGTAATAATTAAAGATAACTATTGCAAAAAGGATAATCATAGCATAGATGAATTTTATAAGATTATGAGTAGAGTTTCTTAGTACACTGAATTTTACTTCTGTTACTTAACCATGCATACCATAATTCTTGGTATTAACTTGAAACTAAGAAATTTATTTTATTGCACATTTTTGCCCATGAGGAGATTTATTTGCACTGAATGATACAGTCTAGTGCAGACTGATTTTCAAGAAAAAAATTAGTTTATTTAAAAGTAGAAAAATAAATCTATTAAATTTCATCTATCACAATTAACACAAAAAGTTGCTTTGTAAACAATAAGAATTTCCACAGTTTTCCTTATCAGGGATAAGAATGATTTTTTTATTTTTACCTGTCAGATGCTTTTTAATTCCTGATATATCCCTGATATACCTGAGTTTATATAAATATTAGAATTTTGTCTATAAAAAAGCAGCAACTTTTGATGGAATCAGAATAATTTTTATATTGTTTAAGTTGAATAATTAATATGAGACACTTGTTATTTATTTTTCTTGGTTATTACCTAGTTAAGAACAAGGGAAGAGGAAGATGTCATCGTGGTTTTGGGGAAAATAGCAAACTGGATAATTCTCAAAAGCAGAATTTTGAGGACAAAGAACAGGTTGCAAGACAATAAATATAGTATGATATCTTTTTTTGAAGCTTAAATTAATGCAAGAGACCTTATATTGTTTAATTATGGAAACAGTCTAGTGAACTAGAATTATAAACACAAAATCAAAGTAGGAGTGAAATGAAGTTGGGAAAAGTAATTGGAGGTTTCAAGATTTTTTAATGATATATTAGTTTTTATTATGTTTTACATAATTGTTTTTCAGATTTAAGAAATTTTCATAGTAGGTTTTTGTTGTTTCTTTTCTTTCTTTTCCTTTTTTAAATAGACATCTGCAAGAATTTGCCAACTGTGCAATTAGAAATCCATAACACAACTCTCACTTCTGACATTAACGACAAGTTCAAGGGGTTCACAAAATTTCTCTGAGGTTTGATCATTCCCTGGCAAAACTCACAGAACTCACTGAAAGCTGTTGTATTAAAATCAGCCAGGGAAAAAGGCATATAGGGAGGAGTCCAGGAAAAATACCAGATGTGGAGCTTTCGTTGTCCTCTCTCTGTGGAGTCACAGATATTTGACTTTCACAGCATCAATGTGAGACAACACTCTTGAAGCTGCCAACTAGAGAAGCTCACCTGAACCTTGGTATTCAGAGTCTTTCTTATTCAGAGTCTTTATTAGACTCCAAATAGCCCCAACTGGCTATCCACCTGGCTGATCTCAGTTTCCAGAGCATCAGTAGATCTAACAGGTATCAGGGGACTCAAAAACCACATCCTAAATCATATTGTTACTATCTGGCTGGCCGAGGGCCCCCAGGCAAAGAAAGATACTCCTAGTGGGCATGACATTTCTAGGGCTTAGTGATTACCTACCAGAAGCCCAGGACAAAGGCTAGACCTTTCTCTGGGCAAAGTGAAATTCTTAACTACACAGCATCTCATCAGAACAACAAATAACTTATAAATTCCCTGGGTGGTTATGGGTAAGTTTAACATTCTGGAATTTTTTAACATTCGTAATGAGCATATATTCTTTTTGTAGTAGAGAAAAAAGAGCTTTTAGAAAAAAAGAGAACATTACATAATTTTGACATTGGTCATCAGTTGTCATCTATTGAGAAACACTAGTCTAAGGCCTTTTGGTCTACGGTTTTGGCACCAGTATTAATAATCAAAGACTACTTTTGGATGTCATTATCTGCATGAAATACTTCCAGAATTTACTCTTTTAACAGACACTTAGTGATTTAGGTACTAGCTTTATACAAAGAACTGTATCTACTTGAATGAGGAAAAATTAAAAATGGATTTGATTTTTTAATATAAAATTAATCTGTGCATAGCCATTACTTTTTAGTTTTCTTCTGTATCAATCCTATGATTTCTCCATATTTTTAATCAGATTCTTCTAAAGGGCAAGTAATGTTTTCCACCTGCTTTTTTCCCTCTTTTTTCTTTCTTCTTTTTCTAATTACTCCCTCTGCATCTCTCTGTGCGTGTGTGTGTATGTGTCTAATTCATATACATTAGTCTTTACAGCATGGAAAGTAATATTTCAAGGGCTGATTTGTTGCTCCACTCTTAGTAGATTCAGATCTTAATTAGAAAATGCATTCATTGGTCTTCTGCACCAAAGAAGACAACAGAAAAATAAAGGAGTTGGAAAAGTAAAACTTGTATGTAATGACTGATAGACCAGAATCATTTAGTTTGGAATTTGAGAAATTACTTAAACTGGTATTTTTTTGGGATCAAGTAAATTTATAAAAATCAAATATTTATGGACCAAAGAGATATTGAAAATATATTCTACATTTTTGTTGTTGTTGTTACTGTTGTTTTGTTTTGATCAAATCATGTCAAATATTTATATATTTATCATAATGAAAAAAATAGTTTATTGCCCTCCTCAACTTGACATTATCATGTGATGTTTCTTGGGTATCTTTGTATGTGAATAAAAAGAGAATAATCACTTTTTGCCTTTCCCAGATGCTAGAACAATAAAAAAGCAGGTTACAATTGCAGCATGACAGATTGCCCTCAGTAAATACGTTAAATATTGAACTGAAGTGTTAAAATTTCTTTCTCTTGAGTACTTAAAAATCCATGATAAATTTAAATGACTTGAAAGATTTGTAAGTCTCTTTGGATGAAGGAAGGACTAAAGATCTCTCAAGGTATCTTCTACAATCTCCTATCTTTGGAGAATCTATGATATATTAGAAGAAGTGAAGGAGAGAGGAAAATTGATAGGGAACAAGGGTACAGAATTTAAGCTAGTAGATTTCAACAGGCAATTTAACACTGTGCAGATAAATTCTTGTAGGCATTTGCAATTCATCAGAGATTTTGTAAGAAAAAAGCCCTTGTATGTTCTTTGAGGGTTCCTGGTGCAATACAAATAAATCTCTTTAAGATTTTTTGGGCCCAAGGTAAAAAGGACAAGTGTGTTGACTTGGATCCTGGATCTTCTTACAGAAGAAAGAAAAATATTGGAGTAGGAACTACTATCTCCTAAGAGTTGCCCAGTAAATACCTGTCAAACAGAATAAAAGAATAGAATAGCATAGAACTGAATTAAATGGAACTGTTACTTGTGAAGTCATTCAAATTGCAGTCTGCATAAGATCAAGTAAAACTGTCTCTTCTTGGCTTTTTGAATATTTCTTGCAGTTTCTACAAAGTGTAGAATATGCTATTAATATATATCATAGTTCATACTAAATATGCTGGGGTATTTTGAATAACATTAATTCAATCAAAGTGTATATAGAGAAAAATACAAAAGCAATTATAAAGCTAGTAAATGTGCCTCCAGATATCTTCTTAAAACTTAGTGCCAAAAAGTAAAACTGCAAGCCTATAAATTTTCTTCTTAGATGCTTAATGTAGACCCAACTGATTATAGACAGCTACTATGTTATTCTTGAATTCAGCTACTCAACTTATTAAAGTTATCTTAGAAACAGGTTAAGTACAATAACAGGATAATAAATTTTATGAACAAAAATATAATATTTTCAATGGATACCATAATTAAATTTTAAAGAAGAAAATATAAAATAGGAATGTATTATGCAATTTGTTGAATATTTCAGAACCATTATTTTATAATTAAAGTAAATTTTTTCAAACTAAACAATTATATATTGTACCTACTTTTGGTGATTTACTCTAGTACTTTTTAAGCATTTGGGAATAAAAGATAAAGTTTTATCTTTTACTTATTCAATTATATAAAAATCAGTCCTTGAGAATACAAAAAAAAGACAATCAGTCTCTTATCATGAAGCTTATATTTGAGAACCACAAACTCACAGCACAAAGCACCCTGTCCCCTACCCCTTCAGACACACACACACACACACATGCACACATGCACACTCTAAGAGACTAGATTTTAACGTAGATATATAGGTCCTGTGTCCCTAAGATAACTCCAGCTCCTTAAAAATGTCTTTCTGAGAAAGCTCAATGTTGCCAAAATAATTTACTATTTATTCCAGCCAATACCTGACTATAAGCCACTGACCCCGCTTTTCTTACAGCATTTACTTTAGCAAACTTGCAATTGTAAATCTGTTCTCTGCCCCTATGAGGTATAAATCTTCTATAACCCAGAAATGTCTTCCTCAAGGACCCGGGAGCCATCCCTTTGAAATGTAATCACCTAGGGGAAAAAAAGGTCCTCTCTCCTAATCTCTGTGATACTGTTAGAGGATAACTTCAATAAGGGACAATTAGCAAGCACAGAAGGCCTAATTACATTGACCAACCTCTCCTCACCCCTAGAGTCCAGTATTTTAACTTTTGCACACATCATGTCTAAAATGCTTCCTGTTCTTTGTTTCTGTGGAATTGAGTTCAGTTTATATGGGAGTCTCTCTCCTCTACTGCAGTAGTCAGAATAAAATCTCTCTTACTAGTTTTAATAAATGTTTGGCTTCGTTTTTCTTTGGCACAATTCATTGGGATAATAGACATTAACAAATAAACAGATATATCATGCCATAACTACAACTGGTAAGAAATGCTTATTATAAAATGGCAGGGTGTTATGGTGTAGAGTAAAAGCAGTACTTTTCTGTGTTAGATTTACCAAAGAGGTGATGCAGGAGTTGAAACATTAAGAAGGAGAGACATTTTATAAACAGGTGGATGAATATTTTTCTAGGCATAAAGAAATAAAATAGACAAGAGACTTTAGTATGCCAGGAATGATAGATGATCATGTGCCTTGAGCACAGACAGAAAAGGGGCACAGTTAGCCTGGATATGTTAAGTGGGAATCAGATCATAAAGCACCTTCTTGGTCATTGATAGAGTTTGTGTTTTATTATGAATGTTTCATAAACCATTGAAAGGAAGAAGTGTAGAGAGGATAAATCATTTCATCTTCAAATTTTCACAGTAGGCCCCGTGTGCAGAAATGGGTGGAAAGAGAACAAATACATAGGCACAAAGATAGTTTTGAGATACACATTTTTTTTTTTTTTTGCCAAGAAATATCAATTGACTATTCAGGGAAAGGAAAGGATAACATTTAAGATATCTCTAAAGTTTCCAACTTTCATAACTGAAGAGATGGTTATTCCAATTTTTGAGATGTAGAAAAAGTTTAGCTTTTAAGGGACGAGAAAATAAAGCATTCAATTTTGGATAGGCTAAGTTTAGAAGTCTATGAGCTATCCAAGTGGAAATATCAATAGCTCAGTGAAAATATCTTGGCGGGAGCTCTACATGTTAAAGTGTATGGATGGCATTTAAGTGAATGAGATCATTCTCAAGTGTTAACAGAGAAAAGAAATAGAGAAAAGGACACCTACGATCTGAGGATCTGAATAATTTAGAGAAGAGAGATGCTAGAAAAGACCAGAACAGGTAGTCAGTGAGGCAGGAGGGGTACCTGAAGAGGAAACCTCCACAAAGGCCTGGAGCAGATTTCTAAGACTAAGCACACAGTCAACTCTGTCAAATTCTACTAACTAGTCAAATACAACAAGGATTTGAAAACATGCATCGAATTTGATTAAAGTAGTAATAATCAATGACCTTGGTAAAAGCGATTTCACTGGAGTTGTGGACACTTCACAGACTGTGCAGATTTGGAGAGTGACTAGAAATGTATCTTTGTAGACTATTATAACCTGAAAACCTCACATAATAAATACTTAGGAATATTACAAATTGTTACTTTTTATATTATTTATCACTGTTGCAACAAGAAATCAAATGCCAGAAAAAAAATACAGAACTGAATACCAGAGAGGAGAGATCATGTTCTAGTTAAGTAGTATGGTACAAAGTTGAGAAAAAGAGAAATATACCATTTTAGTAATTACAGAGTTGCCTTTTAATGTTATATTGAAACACATCTGCCATTATTTTTTTGCATGACTGTGGAGCATCTCTTTATCTTCCCTAATTTCTTTTTTCTTCTTCTGTTTTACTTTCAGAAAGAGCTATTGTGAATTCTGAATTTTTTTCAGAATGGCTCTGTGTCATTACACTAGTGAAGACAGTCATTATTTATGGCCTGGACAATAGTGATAGTCTCCTACCTACACATATCTTATTCCTATTGCCAAATGGTCATCATTATGCACTTTCTAAAACCAAGGTCTCCCTTGTGCCTAAAACCTCCACTGTAACACCATCGCATACAGCTTAAAATAAATTTGCTCATGAGGTGGCTCCTACCCTTCCCTGTAAGTCTCAATTCCCTTAATTTCACCGTAGCATCTGTGATAATTAATTTTATATGTCCACTTGACTGGGCCATGGGATGCCCAGATAGCTGGTAAAACGGTATTTCCAAGTATGTGAGTAATGGTGTTTCTAGAAGAGGTTTGCATTTGCATCAGTAGACTGAGTAAAGATCTCCTTCATCAGTGTGGACAGAAATCATCCAATTCATTGAGGGTCCAAATGGAACAAAAAGTCAGAGAAAGAGTGAATTTTCCCTCTCTGTTTGAACTGGAACATCCATCTTCTCCTGTCTTGGGTATCAGAGCTAATGGGTTTGAGGCCTTCAGACCCAGTGATCTCCAACCTTTTTGGTACCAGGGACCGGTTTCATGGAAGATAATTTTTCCATGGACAGAGGGTGGGTTGGTGGGGTGGCCTGGGTTGGGGAAGGGTGGTGCAGAGCTCAGATGGTGATGCACGGCCCATTTTCTAACAGGCCATGGACCATGGCGTAGGGGTTGGGGCCACAGAATTATACTGCCAGTTTTCCTGGCTCTCCAGTTCACAGGCAGCAGATTGTCAGACTTCCCAGCCTCTATAACCATGCAAGTCAATTCCCATAATCAATCAATGTATCTGTCTGTCTGTCTATCTATCTATCTATCTATCTATCTGATCTCCTATTGGTTCTGTTTTTCTGGAGAAGCCTAACATAGCATCTCATCCAGTCATATTAAACCATTTTCTAATATCAGAAATTATTTTATGCCACTGTTCTGTTTGCTCCTCATGCTATATGGTCTTGTAAAGTTTGTCTGCAGCTAGTCCATCTAATAATCAATTTCACTTCTTCATAATTCATTATTAAACATTAATTACCTCATTTTAAAATATTTTCTGGCATTGATTTCTCCCTCTTGAAGGCAATAAATCCTCCTCTCTTCTTAATGACTAAGGCCCTTTTGTTATAGTAACACTTATCACACTTTGTAATGTTAAATTACCCAAGTAGACCATTGCTTCCTTCAAAATAAGATATGTTCTTTTAGGTACAACAGCTCATAATAAATTCTGAACAAATGTTAAATGAATAACTAGTATTCACTTGAAAAATCTGTTATTTAAAAAAATGTTTGCTAGAATTTTGATTTTAAAAAATGTTCAGCATTTGTTCATTCATTATATGTATATGTCAAATTGGTCTCAGTTGAAATCATTGTTCTGTGTTATTCAGTTATTCTTAAGTCTATATTTGTTTCAAGCAATCCTTAAAAGTATTTGTGTTTTGTTATAGCGTTTCAATTTACTTGTAAATTTTATCTGTTTGGAAACCTTTGGTTGAAGTTAGAGAAACCCCACATTAAATAGCTTTAAACAATAAGAGAAATCCACTGATAACAAAATTGGAATTCTGACAAGGAATATGTTCAAATGCTGGTGGATCAAATTTTTCAAGATGAAAAAATATTACCCAATCTTGGGGGGGGGGTTCATTGATATAAATTGAATCACATGTCAATTTCTGTTGCCAGAGGCACATAATGAAATAGTTGGGTAGGCCTGGTTTCTGAACAAAGTGATTCGGAGGGAGATCAGGTTAGAATCATGAGGGACCAACTTTGCATCTGAGTCCTACCCTCTAGTGGTTCTAAGTTAACACCCTTAGTCTAAGCCAAAAAGAGAGGTTGGGAATGTTATCAAAGAGATAATACAATGTCTACTACACCTAAGACTTTTTACTTCTATCTAGATACTTACACACATATGTAAGTGCATGTGTATTTTGTTTTTTAAATACATATTTAAAATTTATCAAAGATCAAAATGCACATGCATTGTTTTAAAAACAACACTGTTTTTAAATACAACCGATGCCTTGTTATTTCTTTTTGAGGTTACTATAAAAGAAAAATGATGTTTATTAAACAAAAAACAAAATTGAATTGCATGTGTTTTTTATCACATAGATGATTGGTAAATGAATTTTAGTAAAATAAAACATATACTTTTTAAAATATAAAATACTTAATTTTAACATTTTCCCCAGTTTTCTGTAAGTGGTTAACACATTACTAACATAGAGTTGGTAATAAAGCAACTGTGAAAAGAAAGCAGCTACAAGGTAAAGTCATGTGTTTGCTTGGGAATGACTGATTATTGCAAAACTTTGACTATTTATTGTATATAAAGTAATACAAGTAAAACCTGGGTTTAATATTTTACTTTTTTGTGCAGTTTTTCTTTCAAATGATAATGATAAGATTCCTCTTATATTTAATTTGAAAATGAAAGATTATTAAGAATTCAAAAGTCAAGTATTATAAGATTAGAATTAGATCAATAAAATACATAAAATTAGATGTGTTTTTATTTGAGATCTTTTGCTAATTTGTCTCTGCTAAGTAAATTTGTTTGTTGTGTTAGTAGCAAAGATAGGTTATTATAAAATAGTTATTTTGCAGAAAATCTACTTTCCCAATAAACTACAAAGCACCAAAAAAATCAATTTGTGCTTTATAAAATAATACTATCATTTTATAGCGATTTATAATTTACAAAGTACTTCAAAAATAGGACCTTATTTTTCTTGTAAAATCACAGTAAAAGAGTTATTGTTATTCACATATATGGATAATAAAACTGAAAATCATAGTGATTAAATTATGCATGTGAGATAACAATAATAGAAAGCAGAGCAGGAACCTAAATTCAGACTATTGATTCTTCATCTAGGGCCCTTTCCAACCCTTTATGCCACCAGTGTAGATCTCTGAAGAGGATTTATTTTCGCATCACAAACAAGATTACTAGAAAAATTGGGGACGACACTAATACAGATAAGATGCTGGCTTCTTTAATGGTGGTGTAGGTAGGGAAGGACAAGTGAATACAGCAAATACAAAATGTCAGAGGTATGAATAAAAGGGAGTGAAGATTATTGCAGGTGGATCTACGGAGTGCAGAGCAATTAAGCCAATAACTCCCACAAGATTAATCATAAATTCTGCCACTAGGGAGCCCACGCTAGTTCAGCAGAGAACAAAACAAGTGATTTCACTTCTGTAGAATTTCTTTGTAACTTGACTTTCCATTAGGTGTGAGTTTCATGAAGGATGGGGATTTAAGAGACCATCACTAAGACAATGTGAAACTATTATAATATCTGACTTGAAATGGTTAAAAGGTAATGTACTTTAAACACTTATGATCAGAATATTATATTTAATGCTTTAACCCCAGGAGGAATGCTTTGTAATCTGGACATTCCTAAGGAGAAAGTGACCCTTTCTTCCAAGTGGAGTAAGACAAGCGCTGTAGATCTGGCAGTAGTAGAAATTGGGTCCTGAAAGAATACAGACATATCCAAGCAGTGAAGATAAGTTTAAGTATGAAATCGCATACATACATTTCTCAAGCAAAAGAAGTAATTAAAAACAGACATTTTGTTTCTCCTAGTTGTGAAGTATTCCTAGGACAAAAATCAAGGAGCAGCCTAGTAAATTTCCACTAGATTTGTGTAAGAGTGAGAACATCCAGATATAATGAACAGGGTCATGACTTGAGCAAATACAACAGTCAGAATTTCTCATCCAAATTCAATTCCCAGGTCAGTTCACATACCCTGAACCCCTGTAATAACATAGAGGTTAAGACCCTTTAAAAAGAAATTTATAGTTATTTTACAAGTAGCCTTTGTGAATCTCCTTCCTAACCTTCTTTAAAGAGACATCACATCATTTAAAGTAACAGTACTAGGATTTCCTTTTCTCCACATCCTTTCCAACATTTGTAATATTTTGCCTTTTTGATCAACGCCATTCTATCAGATGTGAAGTGATAGCACACTGTGTGTTCATTTTGCATTTACCTAATGATTAGTGATGCTCAGTATTTTTTCACAGATCTGTCAGTCATTTGTATGTCTTCTTTTGAGAAATGTCTGGTCAGGTCCTGATATGGTTTGGATGTTTGGCCCCTCCAAATCTCATGTTGAAATCTGATCTCCAGTGATGAAGGTGGATCCTGGTGGGAGGTGTTTGGATCATAGGAGCAGATTTCTTATGAATGTCTTGGTCCCCTCCCCATAGTAATGAGTTAGTCCTCCTTGTATGAGTTCACCCAAGAGCTGGTTGTTTAAAAGAAGCTGGCACCTCCTACTCTCTTTCTTGCTCCTTCTTTCACCATGTGACATGTTTGCTCCCCCTTCACCTTCCACATTGATTAGAAGCTCCCTCAAGCCCAGCAGATGCTGGCGTCATGCTTATACAGTCTGCATAACTGTAAGCCAAATAAATCTTTATTCTTTACAAGTTACTGAGCCTCAAGTATCCCTTTATAGTAATACAAAATGGACTAACACAAGCCTTTTGCTGATTTGTAATTGGATTATTTCTTTTCTTGCTACTGAGTTGTTTGAATTCTTTATATATTTTGGATGTTAACTTCTTATTGGATGCATGGTTTGAAAATATTTTCTCCCATTCTGTAGATTGTTTCTTCACTTTGTTAATAATTTTCTTTCCTGAGCAGAAGTTCTTTAGTTTAATACTACCCCATTTGTCTGCTTTTGCTTATGTTGCCTGTGCTTTCCAGGTCATATCCAAAATATTGTTCCCAGAACAATGTTGTGGAGCTTTCCCCCCCATGATTTTTTGAGTAGCTTTACAGTTTCAGACTTATATTTAAGTCTTTAATTCATTTTGAGTAGATTTTTGTATCTTGTGTAAGATAAGGATCCAATTTCATTTTTCTGTATGTGGATAGCCACTTTTCCCAATATAGTTTGTTGAAAATACTGTCCTTTCTCCATTGTGTGACCTTAGCACATTGTTGGTGGGAATGGAAATTAGTATATCCATACAGAAAATGTTATGGAGTTTCCTCAAAAAACTAAAAATAGAACTACCATATAATCCAGTAATTCCATTTCTCAGTATATATCCAAAGGAATTGAAATCAATATGTTGAAAGGTAAGCTACACTTCTATGTTCATTGTAGCATTATTCACAATAGCCAAGATATAGAATCAACCAATTTTCCATCAATACATGAATTGGTATAAATAAAATGTGGGGTATATAAACATATATATATCACATTTATATGGTATATATAAATACTATTATAGTATTTTATACATATATTTATATGTAAAATACTATTCAGTCTTGAAAATGAAGGAAATCCTGTCATTTCTGACAGCATGGATGAATCCAGAGGACATTATGCAAAATGAAATAAGCCAGATTCAGGAAAACAAATAGAACATGCTCTTACTTATATGTGAAATCTAAAAAAACTGAACTCACTGAAGTAGAGAGTAGAATGATGGTGACCAGAGATTGGGTGTCCGTTAGAAAGGAGGAAATCATGAGTTATTGATCCAAGGGTGCAAAATTCTGATAGACAGGAAGGATAAGTTTTGAGATCTATTGCATAAGAGGGTTACTATTGTCAACAATAATAAATTGTATATTTCCAAATAACTAAGAGAGTAAATATAAAATATCTCATAAAATATAATAGGTAAGCAAAGTAGATATATATGTTAATTTGCTGGATTTAATTACTTGACATTGTATACATATATCAAAACTTCACATTTGTATCTCCAAAATGTATATACACTTATGATTTCTCAATTAAAATAATATTCATTAAAACTTGTAAAAGATGATAATGGTAAAGTCATAGAGTGAGATTCCAAATAATTTATGTACAATTGAACAGTGATACTAATATTAATTCCTAGATCTCTACAATACCACTGAGGATTATTGGTTGGAGTTAGGACCTACAGCTATCCCATGACAATAGAATATTGATGAAAATCTAATGTGTGTTACACTGAGGAGAAATTTGAATTTGCCCAATGGTTACTCCCTGAGTTCCTAATTATGTAGTAGAAACAAATTTGTTTTGCTTCTTTTAGGATCTTCAAAATGGCTTCCAAAATTGTGAGTTCAGCATTATAACTGAAGGAAAGACCAATTGTATCTTATAGACTTCTTCTAACAAAAATAGCAAGCCAGTAGCAAGTTATCATGTTCCTGGAAGATTGCATTGATTAGTGACGCTAACAAACAAAAGATTCAGGAGTGAATCCTTACTCTTATTTAACTTTCTTGATTAAATTCATAGAAGTTTAAGAGTTATTGTCTCCATTTACATATGTTGTTCTATATATGGTCTTTTTCTTGGAGCAATTTAATATCACACTTTTTACCTCCTATGTAGCAGTGATCTGGAGAACTCTTTCCTACTCTTGCAAACAGATGTTTGCTTTTATGTGACAAGAAGAGCAGTATACCTTTGTGATCATAACTCTCAAATGCATCAACTCTGCAGCATTGGTCCACATTCAGACTGAAGTGTCTATGGGACTATTTTTTTTTCTAATTTATTGCATTGATGATTTCATGCTGGTATATAGTTTAGAAAGTATAGCCATCTAGATTGCTTGAAAATATACAAATGTAGGTAGATATGTACAATTATCAGAAAATAAAAAGCCCATTCAGTTAATTTATCAGTTGCAGTGATTTGAAGAACGTTAGGATATATCCTCCAAGAAAAAGAGCAAGTTATTGTCCCTTATATCTCTGCTGATAAAGTCAATTATAATTGGTGGGTCTGTAGTCTTTGGAGAAAATATATATCACATTTGGGTTTGTGCTTCGACCTAATGACCAGGTGAACTCACCTAGAAGTGGGGAACCCATGGCCTCAAGGCCATATGTGGTCCTCCAGATCCCCAAGTGCGGCCTCTTCACCGAATTCAAACTTCACAGAACAAATGCTGAAAATCTGGATTCAGTCAAAAGACTGCACTCAAGGATCCAGAAGGCCACGTGTGGCGCCAAGGACACAGGTTATTACATGGCTTCTATGACCCTGCTGATGCTTGGCTTAAAGTATCTGTGGTGATCATGAACTCTGCACAGAGTCAATAGATAGCTGCTGTAATCCACGGAGTTTGTAACAAAGCATGTTTTCTTGAGCTGTTGACTTTTTGAGAAGTAACCCTTAGTGCCTGTAAAGGCATAAAGCTGCTCATGGAATCTCAGGTAACTAGGAAAGCTGAGGTCTTCATCAACTTTATATTATCTGATTGATCTAGTGTGTCTCCACTGCATACGAGACTGTCAGGAGGGGCCTGTGCCTCACACTGCAAGAAACAAAATGGCAAGGGGTTGCTTTTCCCTTTCTCTAGGCCTAAAGAATGTACATGTGACCTAGGCTCAGCAAATTAGATGTTCGACCCATGTCCCAAAGATAGAGAATCTAATGGCATTGCTCATGGTAGTGGCACACAGTATCATCATGGTAGGGACACTGGCAGGTCAGTGGCAGTGGGGTCAGGGTGACAAGAGGGAGGTACCAGGAATGCATCCTAATTAGGTGTTCCTGAGCACATGACCTTGGCTCTGTCGTACCTGGAGCCTAGTCTCCCTTAGGTCTGTCAGTTTTCTAAGCTTTTTTCTCCTGTCTTATTTTTATACAAAGAATTACCCAGTCTTAATGATACATATCCATCTTCTGCTGTGTAGCCAAGTTTAAGTGCTACTGCTTGAATCCAGTAATCCTAACTGAAATGCACCTTTTTCTAGCCCCATCCTATGTCGCATGTGCTTTCACTTTATGTCAGACTCCATTTCCTTATTTCACTGTGTTCTTATTTCAGTCTTTTTGCACTTGCTATTCCCTCTTTTAAAAATAATGCTATTATCTTCTCACTTCGCCTAATAAATACAAACTAATTTTCAAATTTCAACTAAATTTGAGCCAAGGCTTAGCATCCTGGACCTCTCCTTTCTCATACTTCTCACTGTTGCAATTTAAATTTTTTTCTATTAATGGTTAGGTATTCCATGAGACTATAAATTTTATGAGGATACAATTGTCTTTTTCCACAATAGTATCCCCAGAATATGACAGCGTTTTTATACAGAGAAAGCACTCAGTGAAAACTTGTTGAATAAATAAATGACTAAATAAATGGAAAAATACATACATATATTATTCTCAATCTACAAGGTAAAATGTGTAATTTATTATCTTAAAATGATAGTTCGCTTATTCTCAATGAATATCTTTTTTGTGGCTATAAATCCAGAGTTAAAGATCTCCTTTGTATTAATTCATGTGGATGAACTCATTTGCCTGTTAAAGTCAAGTTGATAGCAGCCATGGCAGCAAAAATATATTAAAGAGGAACAATTACAAAACGTGCCTTCTCCAGAGGCGTTCAAAGCTCTGCTCTCTTCTCCTGTTTCATCAAGATGACGAGCAGTGCTAACCAGAGCAAGGCAGCCCTGGACCACTGCTGGGGAAGAACAGAAATGAATGTTTCTTGTACTAGATGTCTCTCAATTGGTCTTTGTAGGTCTTTGGATGTAGGGATATATCTTAGTTACTTTTCCCATGTGGGTTTTTCCTTCTTTCCTTGGAATCTCTTAAATAGTCAAAAAGGTAAGAGAGGGTAGAGGACTCCTCCTCCTTTAGGGAGAAAGCATCTCTCCCACTACCTTTGAGACCATTTTGTACATTAAGTGGGCCCAAAAGGTTAAAGAGAGGTATCTAGTGTAATTATTTCAAACTTGCTTCTGTTTAAATAACACAAGTATATTAGTTTGCCTATGAATCAAATCAGCCCTCCAGGGAAGAGGACCAGGCAGAGCTCAAAGGTCCATGATAAAAAAAAAAAAAGCACATTAATTTCTTGGCATGGCCCTTCCATTGGGAATTTTCAATGATTATAGGCAATTTGAGGGGGTGCCATCCTGACTGTCTTAGCCACACATGTTTAAGTGACACATGATGAGTAAGAAGGCTTATTATCATCCCTACAACTCAATATGAAGCCATTTTTCTCTTCATAAAGTATTTACCAACAGCTATAAAATTAAGAAGATACTAAAAAAGATTTCAGTAGACCATAAGTATAACAAATTATTGGGAAACAATGAAATTATCAAAGAAAAATAAGAATGCAGCATTAACCCTAATTTCTATCTGAACAAATTAGATCCATTTCGAAGTATGAGTTAAACCTAGTTTTGATTTGTTTGGGTGTGTATGTTTTGTTTTTTTTGTTTTTGTTTTTGTTATCCTGCTTACTTAACTCTTCCTCTCAGATATAACTTGAACACTATATACTTTTCAATATCTCCACGCCTATTAAATAAAGTACATTCAGAAATGGGAAGGCCAAAAGGAGAGAAAATAGAGTACTGATAAGGGACTGTTGCGAAATAATTTTTAAAAGGAGAATATCCTTTACAAAATGAATTTATATTTTACTATTCCTTGTTGTCTATAGGTTTTTTATAATAGCAGGATATATCATTTTAATTGATTTGGCACCAACTATTGTTTATTCAACCCAGTTATAGAAAAGCTATTGATTTGTTTTAATCAATTTATATATTAAAAGTTATTTTTAACTGCAAATACTAACATTCTGTTTTTACAAACTTCTCACTCCACATTCCTTTTCCTTTTATTCTCCCTTAAGGCTTATTCCCCTATTTCCTTCTTCTCACTATGCTTACCTGCCTTTCTTCTTATGACCTATAATTTCTTCTTGTGTCTATGTCTCTATTTACCTTCTCCTCTCCCATCTCTTTCTCTTCCTCTCTCACTCTTATACTCTTTCTCCTTAACTATTCATTTTTTCCCTATTCTACTTTTAAAAAGTTGCATTTCCTTTTCTAATTTTCAAGAGAGGAAGAATATGAGTTATTTGGGGATAGAGTACCAAGAAAAAAACCTTTAACCTCTCCTCACCTGAAAATAATTGAAAATCTCCAAGAAATGACATTATTTGAATTGTATTCTATATTGAGGTTTATGTTAAGGTCAGAAATCTTGGCTGAAATTTTTCTAGCTTAAAGCAGGAGAATGAAAATGCCAACCTGCCTCATGTTTTTGCTTTTAATGTAATCTTAACTTGCTTGCTTTTAGGATGTTTGAATTGTCTGATATAAGTTTCTAATTAGAATGTCCCAAGTGTGATACATTTTTGAATGTGTAAAATCATCTCCATTTCCTGGTATTAAATGTTTAAAACTATCTCTGCCTGTAAGTGTCATCCCATCCTTCCTACAATAGACAACATATTTGATTATCGCCCAGGGACAATTTTCCTAATGTGAAACCTAGAAATGGAGGTTATATCATCATCTACTATGTCATATTTAAATTCTGAAGCCTTTTCAGATAGATGTTTATAGAATATAAATTTGAAAAAAAAAATCTTAGGTCACTACTTGTATTTTAATGTTTTGATTACTACTTCTATTCCATAGTAATAGAAAAATTTCATTTCACATAAGTTTGATAGCATTAATAACACTAACTGTTGTCAAATATTGCAGGCTTAAGTACTTTCATGCATAGTACACATATATTGTTTTATGATACTCATAGGTCTCTAGAAAAAAATAAGAATATCACAAACGCTAACTTGGGCTCAATCATAATATCAGGGTGCAGAAGCTCCAAACAAATTCATTGCAACCTATTTCAGTGGACCAGGGTTTAAACAAAACTAGATTGAACACAGACAATGATTTTAACCATCTCTCTGCCACCTCTAATATATACTTCCACATCCATTACCAACACCACCATCAATAGAATTATACCCTAAAAGTGGGAATGACTGTATGTACTCCCAAACAAGTATAATATGACCATAACATACATAATACTGGTTTAGTTATTATAATCTTATATTATAAAATAATTTTAATACATTTATTTAAGGACTTAGATATATAGAAATATGGAGTATAAAAAAATTCTTTCATTCTGCAAATATCTTAAATTTTAAGATAAAAATCTAAATGGTATAACAATTATGTGACTACAAAATATTGTCTCAGAGCATCCTTTTTACAATGGCCCCTAGAAACAATACAAACAAACCTCAAAAATAACTTCATTCTCAAACATAAAAATGAGTAAGCATTTTCTGAAGAAGTTGGAGGTAAATTATGATACAAACCTTGGAGCTGGACATTTAATTTACAAGTTATGCCGTGGTTAAGTTATTTAGTTACTGTAAGTATGGGTTTCCTTATCACTAAAATTAGGTCAATAATATCTAATTTGGACTTGTTTTGAGAATTAAATATAATATCTCTAGAGCATCTGAAAGCAACAAAGCAAAACAAAACAAAACATACTATCCATTAAGATAATGATTTTATAACCTGAAACTTTACCAAATCCATTTATCAAATCTAGGAGTCTCTTAGATGAATCCATGGGGTTTTCTATGTATAATATCATATCATCGGTGAAGAGCGAGAGTTTGATCTTATCTGCCCCCACTTGGATGCCCTTAATACCCCTCTCTTGCCTGATTGCTATAGCTAGGACTTCGAGCACTATGTAAAAAAGAAGAGGAGATAGTGGGCATCCTTGTCTAGTTCCAGATCGAAGAGGGAATGATTTCAATTTTTCCCCATATAATATGATGTTAGAGAAGGGTTTGTCGCAAATGGATTAGAAGAATTTTAGGTATGGGTCATCTATGCCTATTTTGTTAAGAGTTTTTATCATAAAGGAATGCTGGAGTTTGTCAAATGCTTTTTCTGCATCTATTGACAGAATCATGGGGTCTTTGTTCTTCATATTATTTATGAAGTGAATTACATTTATAGACTTGTGTATGTTGAACCAGCCTTGAATCCCTGGAATAAAGCCCACCTGGTCGTGGTGAATTATTTTTTTGATGTGCTGCTGAATTCTATTTCCTAAAATTTAGTTTAGGATTTTTGTATCTGTATTCATGAGGGATATTGGTCTGTAATTTTATTTTATTGTTGCATCCTTTCCTGGTTTTGGAATCAAGGTGATATTGGCTTCGTAGAATGAGTTAGGAAGGATACCATCCTTCCCAATGGTGTGAAACAGTTTCTGTAGTATAGGTATGAGTTCATCTTTGTATGTTTGGTAGAACTCTGAAGTGTAGCCATCAGGCCAGGGATTTTTCCTATTGGGGAGGTTTTTTTTTTCTTTTTTTTTATTTCAGCATATTATGGGGGTACAAATATTACGGTTATGTATATTCCCCGCGCCCTCCTCCCCCCTCGAGGCAGAGCCTGAAGGATAACCACACCCCATACGTTGCACATCTTACTCATTATGTTTGTATATACCCATCCCCTCCTCCCCCCCCCCCCCCCCCCCCCACACCCACAAAAGTTAGTTTAAAAAAGAGCCCAGGGGGGGTTTTGGTGGTGAGACATTAGAAATTTACTCTCTTAGCAATTTTGAAATACATAATACATTATGATTGACTATAGTCATCCTGATGTACAATAGATCTCAAAAAGTTATTTCTCCTTTAATATTATAATTGGTTTGTATAACAATATTTCTATAGGAATATTAACTAATCAATAATTCCTAGAATAGAATATATGTTTCTGT